>JAQIUT010000066.1:0-167680 GCA_028654355.1 Colletotrichum sp. SAR 10_99
CCCCCCCCCCCCCCCCCCCCCCCCCCCCCCCCCCCCCCCCCCCCCCCCCCCCCCCCCCCCCCCCCCCCCCCCCCCCCCAGCAATCGTGGATGAGCAGGGCGGGCTCGGCGACCGAGCAGTAGGGAGTTGGATGACAAATTGCAACTTGGGAAGACATCGTCGTCGGCAGGTCAGATTGGACCCTCTTGCACGAATAGTTCACCAGGCGAGGGCGGGGTTGACTCTGCAAGACATCATGCTGGTGGCAGTCGGGCAGATTGAGCAGATGTGGAGGGATGGATGGTACCCAAGGCACGAGAGAGCGTGTTGGACTGTAAGCAAAGAATTGGCGTCGAGGGTCTGAGAGGCCTAGGGGGACCGAAGACGGGGGAGGAGGGCGGCGGGGAGGAAAACGCGACAACGCTGACACGTGCGAGGAATCAATTGAGCGTGAGCGAGGCATCGAGGCGACATTCGGGCTCGAATTCGCCCCGCTCTTGCGAGCGAGGTCTCCACGGTCGGCGAAGGGGTCTGTGTCTTTGGAAGCGGACGCGGAGACATTGGCTGTTGATTGGCAAGCCACCAAAATGTGCCCTGCAAGATGGAATCCCGGCCCGAAGAAGTCGCCTGGATGCAAGTCATCTGTCTGCGACGCGGTGATCTAAGGAGAGAAGAATTGGTGAGCCTGCAGCTCAAGAAAAGTCAGCTTGGGACAGCGCCGCCAGTGCCTTGGACTGCCTACCTCAGAGATGAGGGTTGACGAACGTGCGCTAAGGGGTTGGAATCGGGGCGGCCAGCAAGTCGGAATGGTGATGCGAGTAGCGGACGAAGTGGCGGAACAGAGTGACGAGATGCAGGCGTCAATCACCAAGCCCTTGGGGCTGTGAGGAGGGTTCTGGCAGTGCGTATGATTGAGATGGGTCGAGCGCAAGGTTGACGTTGGTGGTTTGATGATGGGATTGAAGAAACGAGCGCATAGATTGTCAAATGGAAAGTTGGTCTGAAGTGGTGACCCTTTCCTGTTTGGATGACGAGACTGGAAGGAAAGAAGTTGCACCAATTATTTGTGGAAGGAGGACTTGCGTATTCAAAGGAGCTGCACCAAGGACCCTGATGACCCGGTGTGACACTGGACCCGTGGCCTGCAATGCCCCCACCCACCCTGCTGAGTGTGCCCGTTCACCCTGCTGCCCACCCATCCCGCGCGACCAGTGCCGGAGCCACGCGGTGAATTGTAGTCGTCAACCAGGCTGTCTAGGTCATTCGCAAGCTCATCGCAGTCGACAAGCCGTTCTGGCGGCATCGACTGTCAATGGCAGCCATTGCTGGTCTCACACTGACGACACGTGTTGAGGGCCTTGTATCGTCTTGCGTCACCAAATTTGATTTCCTTTCCTGGCAGCTGGCACGCAGGGTGCGGTTTGGCAAGCTATGCGGGCCCTTGCGGTCGCCTTGAGAGGGCATTTGAAATAGATCAAAACCGACGCGTCTCTGACGCGACGCGTTCTTGTGGGGCTTGCGACCATGCGTGCAGTCGCGCCGTCCTCGTGCAATGTGCAAACTACGTACAGTGTGCGATCTACAGCACTTTGCTTGGTGCCGCCTCTCCAGCACGGCGCAGCAATCAATCCACAGGGTTGTCCCCTCAAACAGTCCGCGACAGTGGGGCTGCCCCTCCAACTGAGATAGGTACATGCTCGTGGTACATAGGTACTAAGCGGTACCTGTTCGCCTGTGGCTTCCAGGTGCAGACAACGAGCGTGGACCGATTATGTAATCAGCACGAACTGTGGGCCCGGCCGCCTGCGCCTCCCCTCAGAACACCGACTTGGCTCTTTCGTTTCGCTTCCAGTCTCTGGGAAGTACTCACTCCCACCCCACGTTGCCATTTTCGCCAGAGCTAGGCGATCCCCGAACATCCGGGTCAACGCCAACAACCTCCGCACTTAGCTGTCCTCTCCCAGTGACTTTGACCTTGTCAGACCTGGCCACGATCGTCACGTTCGATAGCAGACCTCCGGGTACCTTTCCTTGTCATCACCCTTCCGCAGCCTGCCCAGCAAGCCGTCGCGATGCTCTCTGGTATCGATCATCAACCCACCCCCTGGACACCGCTGGCCAGGAGCGATGTTCGGCTGGATTGGAGGGACTTTGCCGTTGATTACGGCGTCTTCAGGCCAGACGACGGCACTTCTTTGTCCTTGGTGGAGTGCCCGGTACCCCTTCGTGTGCTCCAACCTCTCACCGTCACGGTGCTGAACGTCCCAGTGGCCCGCGAGCAGGCAGTGCCCTTCCCGTTGATCCTGATTAAGCCAATATGTACCCTTATGCTGCCCTCATTCGCCCATAGTCATTTCATCACATCATTCACCAAGCCATATTTCACATCGTCTTGGATCAGTCTGGATGGGATTCCCAAAGATTTTCTGTCCTTTCATACGGTGACGAGCTGTCGCCATCTCCTACACCCAATACCGAGTCAGAATTGTTCTTTTGCCGTGCACATCGATAATGATCTAAGGCAGATCGTCTTCTCTTCCATTTCGTCCAGATGCTGGCGACGTCAACGCCTACGACGGGCTCGCGTCATGCCAGGGGTTCTCCGCTGTGCGTCTGACGATACATCGCCTTTTCTTCCGGCTGCGGCGATGCTTCTCTCTCATTTCCTTGCTCAAAGACGACTTCTGCCTTAACGAGAAGCCAAGCCCACCAGCGTGGCCATAGTTGTATGAGGTATAGATGTTCTTCTGGGCACCCACAACTCGCTGCCCTTCCGGATCTACTCCATGACCACCAAAAGAAAAACACGCCTACAGCGTAACAGGCGTGCGCAAGGCTCAAGTAACACAGCATGGTTT
Source organism: Colletotrichum sp. SAR 10_99 (assembly GCA_028654355.1). Lineage (NCBI taxonomy): Eukaryota > Fungi > Ascomycota > Sordariomycetes > Glomerellales > Glomerellaceae > Colletotrichum > Colletotrichum sp. SAR 10_99. Next base: position 2,838 of record JAQIUT010000066.1, read on the forward strand.
GGTCTGGTCCGCACATATCCTCATTGCTAAGACACTTCCCCTCTCCCAACAATCCGGACAAGCGCTTGACACCGCGAATCTTTGATCGAGTCTCCAATAAACACCTGCCTCATTACTCGTCCGCTCTCCATGCTGTCTTTCTGCATGATGGACTACCGCATGGACGCCGACATGGGCTTGCCTTCGATCCATCAGTCCCATGACAACCCATTCCAACGATGGACTGGTTTCCCTTCCTAGCAGCGGCCACCCAGACTACCCTTCACTTCTAGCAACGTCTGCATTCGTTTCCCCCTAAAATGAGGAGCTGGAGAAGGAGGTCGTCGCCCACATCGCAGATCAAGGACAGCCCGCCCTCGCTCCCCTGTGAAAGTTTAGGGGTGTCCCTAGCCGTCGTGCTGCTATAGGTCTGCGTATTTTATGCAAAGCAGAGCTTACTGGCGGCAACCTCGCTCCATCCCTCGCCCTCTGGGTGGACCACAGCGGCCAGCGGCTTCGGCAACGGTCCATCTTCCCATTCCACTGGAGCATGGCGAACCACGCGGCTGCTATGGAGCGCTTGCTAGCTTTTAACACTGGGTGGTGTAGTAAAGCGCATCTCAGGGGCGAGGAGGGCTTCATAATTACTGTTACTAGCGCTAAGAAGGTACGGCTTGCTTAACTAACTCTTAATTCTCAGCGTCTAGAGGTAGAAAATATTAGTGCTTACTTATTTTATAAGAGGTCAAGTATTATAAGTAATAAGGGTTTTATAATAACGTATATACTTAGAAAATTAGTAATTTATACTCTCTTAGTTGACTAGGGTTCAATTAGTTAGGTTTATATTAAAATAATAAGAGGGTCTATAGTAGAAAACTATATTAGCTTAACGGGGGAGGGTATAAATTACTAATTTTCTAAGTTTCTAAGTATATATAGGATAGAAGTATACATTAAGTTTAAATAGCTTTTAATTTATCTAATTTATCCTTTATATAAGTAAAATATTGATATATTTAGATATATAAATTATATTGTATTTTTAAAGTAGAGTAATCTTAATTTATAAAGTATGCTTATAATTATAAAGTTATTATAAACTTTTAAAGAGATAGAACTTATTAGAAGTATAAGTTTTAATAAGTAGTATTATATTATATTTATATTATTCCTTATATATTTTATATAGAGTGAAGTTAAGATAAAAGAGGTAATAAATTAAGTAAATATACTTATAATAGTAAGTATCTCTTTATAGCTTTTATAAAGATTTTAAAGTTTTAAACATATCTATTTACCTTCTTCTATGTAACTAGAAATAGGTTAAACTAAGTAGTAATAACTAGTTTTACTAAGATATACTTATTTACTTTATTAAGATCAGATATAAGCTGAAGTATTAATATTAGGTTTAAGGTATAAGGAAAAAAGTATAGAGTAAACTATAATACCTACTTATATAGGTTAACTAAACTATAAATATATTTATATAATATATTAGTAGTTTAATTAGCTTCTATAAGTAAGTATTATTATTTACTAAATCCTTTTTTTTCTTAATACTTTAAACTTAATAGTAGTATTTTAACTTGTATTTAATCTTAATAAAATAAAGAAATAGGTCTTAGTATAACTAGTTATTAACGCTTAGCTTAATTTATCTTTAGTAGAAGAGAGTAAGTAAGTAAGTAGTTAAATAGTAAAATATACTAATAAGAGCGTTATTTATAACGCTATTATTTGTAAAAGTATTATTTTTAAGAGTTATTTATAAGAGTAGGCTACTAGCCTTATATTATAAAATTTAATTAGTATTAACTGCAAAAGCTAAACTACTCCCCTTGCCTTCTACTAATAACCTTTAAGTTATATAATTAACTTCAACTATTATAATAAGCTTTGACTATCTTCCTCTAGCTACCTCTATCTCTATTAGTCTCCTCTATCTCTTACTCCTCTAAGCTGTACCTACCCTTTACGCTATATTTAATCTATACCTATCTTCCTCTCCTCTACTATTTAGACGTCTATACTATAAGCTCTACTAAGTATAATAACCTTAAGACCTCTATACTATCATACTATATGATATCTTCTACTCTACTATATAGTCTTGATAAAAAGTCTTACTACTATTAGCTATACTCGTAATATTAGATTTACTCTTCTTAACTTACTAACTATTTAAGCTACTTTAGCTATTTTAAAAAAGCTTAGAAAGTAATTATATATATTAAGATTATTATTTATAGTTTTAACTATCTCTATATTAATCTTAAGCTATATAGCTCTATTATATTGCTTTTATTAACTATCTTAAGTAAGTACTTCTAAGTAAATTTAAAAAGAGTTTTCTTTTTAGTAAAGAGAAAGTTATTATATTTAAAGCTCTTAACTTTATTAATATTTTAATTATAAACTAAGTTATTTAGTATAGTCTTATTTAGCCTATATATAGTTATAATAAAGGGGAAAGATACTATAGTTATTATATATATAAGAGGATATAAAGAATAAGCTTAAGGCTTTATTGAAAATAGTAGTTAAGTTCTTATATTATAGCTATAAGAACCCTTTTAACTACATAAAAATTATACTATTAAGTTTATACCTTTAGGTATTAGTTAAAGCTATAATTGAACTCTAGCTATATTATAGATAATACGCTTATAAATAATAATATTATAAATAACACTCTTACTAATATATTTTACTGCTCTACTATTTACTTACCTACCCTCTTCTATATAGCTAGGGATAAGTTAAACTAAGTATTAATGACTAGTTATACTAAGATTTATTTATTTACTTTATTAAGATTAAGTATAAGTTAAAGTGCTATTATTAGGTTTTAGTATTATAAAAAAAAGTATAGAGTGAATTATAATACCTACTTATATAGGTTAACTAGACTGCTAGTATTGTTTATAAGAGTATTATTTATAGTATTATAAAAATATTATTTATAATATAATAGGAGACTAATAGCTTAAACCTATATTTAAGAGTAGGGTAAAAAGATTAATTTAGCTTTTATAATTAATATTAGTTAAGTTTTATAATATAAAGCTAATAGCTTATATATATATATTTTATACTTATATTATATATTAATATTCTATACTTATATTTTATATTTATATTATATTTTTATATAATACTTTTATATTATTTCTCTATATTATATTTTTATATTCTATTCTTATATTCTATTTTTATACTATAATTTATAACAAACTTATATGTTATACTCTTATATACTTTTATATAGTTTATTTATAATATATTTTTATGTTATGTTAATTAGTAATATATACTTAAGCTACTAGCTTTATATTATATAGTTTAATTAGTATTAACTATAAAAAGTAAACTAATCTTTTTACTTTTTATTTATAACCTTTAGGTTATAAAACTACTTAGATATTATCTTTACCTCTGTACTCCTCTATTACACTTTAACTATCTTTTTCTAGTTACTTCTATCTCTATTAGTTTTTTTTTTTGTTTTTTTATACTATATTTAATCTATATTTATTTTCTATTCTCTCTTTTACTACTTAGATATTTATACTACTTCACTAAATATAGTCGTTTGGAAGTTTCTATACTATTATACTACATAATATCTTCTACTTTACTATATAGTCTTAATATAAGAAAAGCTTTACTACTATTAGCTATACTTTTAATATATTTATCCTTTCTAACTTATTAATATTTAAGTTTTTAAGCTACTTTAGCTATCCTAAAGAAGCTTAAGAAGTATTTATAAATATTAAGATTATTATTAATAGCTTTAATTATATCTATGTTAATCTTAAAGCTATATAGTTACTATAGATTATCTTTATTAGTTATAGCTTTACATAAGTATAGCTAAATATATATTATATAAGTAATAGTTAGAGGAGACTAAAAAGTTAAATAAAGGTATGTCTTTTCTAAGAGGATATTATACTCTTAGTACACCTTATATCCTAAGTATATTAAGCTTATATAGCTCATATAACTTAAACCTTAATAAGTATTTACTAAAGCTCCTTTATAAAGTATATTATATATTACTTGATACCTTACTATATACCCTCTTAGCTATATATATAACTAATAGAAACCTTATACTTAAGAGTATTTATTTGAACTAAAATAATAAAGTCTTAATAAGGATTATTTAAAGTATAATAGAGAGCACTCTTAAAAAAGCTATAAAACGCTCCCTTATATAAAGTTATAAAAAAACCTTATTTAATTAGAAGACTTAATTTTAAGTACTACTAATATAATTATAATAAGAGAGATCCTCTTCATAAGTAGCATATATAAAGCTTTATAAATAATATATACTATCTAAAAGTCATTTTTTATTTATATAAATTTGATTATTATAATTTCTATAAATATATAAAATATAATCCCTATAAGTTTATTCTATAAAAGCTTTAAAAATATATTTATAAAATATATAATACTACTTATTATTAAGCTAATACTACAAATAAGAAAACTATTAAAGCTATTAATAATATAAAATACTTATAAGCTTTATATTTATTATTCCTACTAACTTATGAATAATATTATTTAATTTAGATTGATATTTGGAAGAATATACTTAAATAATATAGATATAACTAAAGATTTATAAATAAAAATAAAAATTTAATTTCTTATAAAAAAGTTTATATAAGAAAACCTATTAGTAAATAAGCTTTTATAAATATACTTAAAAATACTCCTAATAAGGTTACTTATTTTAAAAGATCCTTTAATATAAATATATCTCTATCTCTTATATTTTATTTTCTTAATATAATTTCTTTTTATTTTATTATAAATACTCTTAGCTATTTAGTTTCTTTAGATAGATCAATTTAGAAACCTATTATAAATATTTAGTGGCCTCTAGCTGTTCACTATGATTTTTACCTGCTTAGAGCGACAGACCTCCTAACTCCACGCCTCCTAATAATATATAAAGCCTTCAGTCACATAATTATAATCTCTAACTACGTCCCTCTCCCAACCTCAGCTGCACTTATATATGCACATTAGTTAACAACTTCACTATCTTCAACTTCACTTCAGTAATGATGTAGTTTATAATTACTTAATTACTTAATTACTGTAGACTACTGAACTGTCGACCTATCCTCTCTCTCGCGCATCACCCGCGCCGCTATTAAACACTATCTCTATCACTACTTCACCGTCCGCTATTAAGTCGTCACTATTATTGTTTTCTTATTCGATTGGGCTAGCTAACGCCTTTACAGCTATACTATTGTTAGTAACGCTCTCTTTATTTAGCGTAAGGCGTACTCATTAATATTCCCCTAGAGGGCTACCTCTACCTTAGTATTATAGAGGGCCTGGTTAAAGAAGGTCTACTCTATAGGGTGCATAAGTACCCTATCCACCTCTATAGCTAAGTTTACATACTTACTATTAATTAAGTTGCACGTCTTGAGGTCCTCTATAGGGGTATTAATAAGAGCTCTCTTAAGCATCATTCTAACTATACGCTCTCTATATATCTTAGATTGCGTGAGGAAAGAGTAGGTTTTATTAATCTAATTGATATTAAACTCTATAGCAAGCCTTTGCGCGTTTTTTATATTAATAGGCGTGCTATAGGGCTTAAGGTATCTATATATAGGGTTAGGTGCCAACATTATGAAGGATTTATTATAGGTTATAAGGATAGGTTGTTAATATAGGTTTGAGGGTGAGGAAGAGGAAGAGGGAAGGGCATAAGGCCCTATGCGCAGCAGAGCTTTTTATGCTTCTAGCTATAAGAACCTCTTATAACAACCTCTTTAGTTGAGGAGTTATCTCTATTTAGTAGCGTTTATAGCACCTTACTAGAAGGTTTAATAAAGCTATCACTAGGCTATAAAAGCCTTAGTAACCTCTTTAGCCCTAATATGATCAGCCCTACTATATATAGCACTATTGCTATTCCGCTAGTCTATTTAGCTAGGGCGCGCGTTCAACTTTATAATTTTTAGAGGGTTTACCTGCTAGTAGGAACGTATAGGGTTTCTATACTCTTTTTTTTCTTAATTAGTAGAGGGCATAGGTTAAAGTGCCTATGTAGTGTTTCTAGAATTATGCCTATGTATAGAGTGAATTTTGCTATAGTCTTTTTATAGGGGGGCTATATTATAACCATAAACTTAATAAATATTTAGTATCTAAATATAAATACTTTTAGTTTAATTCTCTTTTCTCTCTTAATAAATACTTTTAGTATTTAAAATTATATTACTTTTAAAAACTAACTTTTTTACTAACTAAAAATACTTCTTATTATTTACTAAAAATTATAACTTAAAGAGTAAGTAATACTTTTAAAAAGAAAAAGATATTTTAAGAGATAAAGAGAATAAACTGAATAAAGTAATTACTTAAAACTAAAATAAATCTTCTATTTATTTTAACTTTTTTATTTTTCTTATTAGTAGTTAATTAATAAATACTCCTCTTATTTAAACTTCTATTTTTAATATTATAAATAGTTAATATTTTTTTTCTCTTAATACTTTAGATTATTATTTAAGATATCTTAATAAGGTTTTTAGAAAATATCTATTTAATTATACTCCTACTAATATATATAAAAACTCTTAAGAAATTACTTATTATAAATAAAAAGAAGCTTTAAAAGAATTTAATATTAAAAACAAAGCTAATAAGTATTAAATTAAAAGTACCTTTTAGAAATTTAGATTAAATATTCCTTATAACAAAAGTTTAATAAGTATAATTCCTATAGTTTTAAATATTTTTATTTTTATTCTTATAAATACTTTTAGCTTAATTCTTATTATTTATCTATATAATCTTTAAGGAAATTTTTATATCATTTTTAGACTTAAGCTATTATTATTATAAATATTTCTATCTATTTAATATTTATTACTATAAGTATTTCTATTTACTTAATTTTTATTCTTATAAATATTCTTAATACTTTAAATTTTAATATAACTTCTAACTTTATTTCCTCTTTTATTAATTACTTAGATGTCTATAAAAATATTTTTTATTCAAATTTTAATTATAGAAGTATTATTATTATTAATAATATTTATATATAATATATTTATAAATATGTTAATTATAACTTAATAATATTTATAAGATATTATATCTGTAATTCTAATTAAATAGAGAAACTTATAGAAATCCTTAATTTTTTAGATATTATATATAATAAACTTTAAGTATTTATAAGTTTTTAGTTCTTTATAAGAGAGAAGTTATTTTATATTTTGTAAATAGTTAGATTAACTTAATATTTATATAGAATTTTTAAGTTTTATACCTTTTTTTTTAATAGTTTTAAGTTTTGAGAAGAAAAGCTTTTATAAGTATCTCTTATTTATAGCTCTATAGATATAATTAAGTATCTTATATTTTATAAATTAAAAAAGCTTCTAAAAATCTTAAAATTTACTTATAAAATTTTTTTATAAATTTATTTATTAATATCTTAGAAGTTAGTATATAAACTACTTTAAAGCTTCTATTTTTATAATTTTTATTTTAATTATATATTATAGATATCTATATACTATAAATAAATAAAGATATATTCTCTATTATTTATAATAAAATAAATTACTTATTAGTATTATAGTAAATCTTCTATATATCCTTAAAATTAGATTTAATTTCTTTAAAAAGTCTTTATGAAGTAATTATGTTTTTATAGTTTTATTAAAACTTAAAAACTTAATTTTTATAGGTAGTATAATAATAATTACTTATTTAATAACTTTCTATTAGATTACTCCTCTGAATAGTATTATAATATATTCTTATATTCTATAATAAAACTTTAAATTATCTGTAAATAAAGTGTTTTTAGTAAAAAACAAAACTATTATACTTCTAAATATACCTCTAAGTTTACCCTTTAAACTACTAAAATAAACTATAAAATAATAAATATTAAAAAAGTAATAAATTATATATCTTATTATATAAAATATTCTTCAAAAAGGTTTATTAAAATTAAAAGAAACCTGAACATAAAAAAGCTATATCTATTTATAAAAAGATAGCTAGGTATAAAATATACTTTATTATCTCTTATAATAATCTTACTTATTAAGAAATTATTTATCCTTTATTTTTTATAAGCTCTCTTAATAAAAAAGAAATAAAGGAGTATATTTTACTATAAGAATTAGAATAAATAATACTTTTATATAAATATAAGTTATGAAAAATCAATTTTATAAACTATATAATTTTTAATAATTTATATTTCTAAGTACTATTTTATAAAGTTTTACTTTTCAATTTATAAATTTTTATTATCTTATTAATTATTTTTCTTGAATACTACTTATTATTTTTATAAAAAAAATAAAAGTATTATCAATATAGAAAATAATAAAAACCTTTTAATTAAAACTTTAGAAGAGATATAAATCCTCTTTTAAAATTTTAAGTCTTAAACTCCTAAATATTAAGTAAAACTCTCTATACTATAAGAGTAATATATTATAAAGCTTATAAAGTACTCTCTTAAACTTAATATATTAATTATTAAAGCTTTTAATAATATAATCTATAAAAAATATTATACTCTTAAAGTAAAGCTTATAAATGATTAATACTTTATCTTTGAGTATACTTATATTAAAGAATATATTAATAATATTATATTAGAGTACTTTTAAATTAAACTTTATTACAAGTACTATAATAACTCTAAATGTATATATATTATAAATATTACTATATATATCTCTTCTAGTCCTCTTTTCTAATAAGTAAATACTTACTTTAAGAAGAGAGGGTTTAAATATATATATCTATAGTTTATTAACTTCTATATTCTTTTATAAAGTAACTTTCTAATCTTTTTCTAAGAAACTTTAGCTCCTATTTTTATAAATCTATTTTATAAAAGAATTCTTTTTTTAAGAATCTCTAAATAATACTTTATACTACTAAATATAATATATTATGTTATAAGTCTTTTTTATTTTCTTTCTACTAAGATAATATAAAAATAATAAAACAAAAGTTTTTTTATTTATTATAATAATAATATATAATATAAATAATATATTAGCTATAAATATAAAAGCTCTCTTTTAAATAGAAGTAATCTATTAACTTAAGTATAATTTTTCTTATATTTTATAAATATATAAATATTTTTGCAGTAGTTATAAAGCTTTTTTATTATTATTCTCTAAATAAAAAAAGCTTTTTTTAAAATTACTAACTAAATCTAAAAAGTCTTATCTTTTAAGTACTTTATTATTAATTTTAAGCTAACTTTATGTATAATCAAATACTCTTTTTTACTTAATATATTTAGCTCTTCTATTATTTTAAAAAGAATAATAAAATATTACTTTTAATATATTTTTAACTAAATAAGTTAGAAATATATTTAGATATAAGTAAAGTTTATTAAACTTTTTAATTAAAATCTAACTTCTTATATTTTATTATGATATTTATATAATAACCTCTTTTCTTAAAAAAATTATCTTTTATAAAAATACTCAATCGTTATTAAATGAAATTAAAGAAGTTAATTAGTTTTTTAATAAGGTTTATAGTTATTTCAGTTTCTCTAATTTATAAAACTTCCTGAAAATCGTCTTTTAAATAGAAATTAGTCTTATTAAATATAATATTATAAATATTAATTACTCTTTTAAGAATTAAGATTTATATTTTATAAAGATTATATATATTTAGTATATATCTTATAAAACTTAACATATCTATATATAAAGTTATATTAAACTCTCTCTTCTTTATTTCTCTTTTTTTTCTTTTTTAAAGATATATTTTATAACTATGAAGATAAATCCGTCTTTAATAAAATTAAATATTAATAGATTTTAAAACGTTATAAGTTAATACTTATAAATATATATACTTTTTGAACTATTTTTATTTAACTTCATTTAGTAGTTCTTGATTTATTAAAGAGTATAAGTTTATATTAAATAAGAAAATTCCTATAAATCCTAATTTATTTTATAGCTTTTCTAATAGATTTATTATCATTTTTATTTTAATACTTTTAGTAATTTTTACTTGCCTTTTTAATCTTTCTTATAAGCTTTCTTATATAAAATAGAAAAAACTTAAGATTAATACCTTTTTTATTAGTTTATATCTTATATTAAATATAACTAAAAAATATTAATAACTACATACTTATTATCGTATTACATTTTATAAATATATACTTCTTTCTATCTAAAAGCTTAGTTTTTAAATATTAAGATTGTATAAAATACTTTAAAGTATATTTTTAATAAATAAAAGCTATAAAGCTTTTAATAAGATAACTAAGTAAATAAAAAAATTATATATTATTCTTTAATATAAATATAAATTATAGTTTTCTAAAAATCCTTTTAAGATTACTTTTTATATATAAGTTATTATATATTCTTTATTTTCTAACTATATTCAGTTTCTAATATTTACTCTTTAAGCGTTTTAAACTAAATACTAAAAAGTATTAAGCTTAAAATAACTAAAATAAAAATAATATAACTAAATAGAATTACTATATCTAAGTTTCAATTTAAATAATAATTATGAAGGTTTATTAGATATAGCTATAGAAATAAAGTTAACTTCTGTGGCGGCAGGCTCCCGAAGTATGGCTAACGCGCATTAATGGCTAACCTGGATCAATTGACATTGAGTTGCAGAAGGGAAAAGTCAGAAGTGGGGGCGCAGGCGCGCGAGGGCTCTATAGGCGCGCCCAGCATGCTCACCACAGGTCACGTGCCTAGGCACGTGACGCGCTCTGAGGCAGGCACGGCGCCAGCGCCGTGACACTTCTCTAGAGTAGCTTATATTGATATATAATAAAGAGTAACTTAAAATAAAGAAATAATTAAAAAAAAGCTTGTATTTAAAGAAGAATACTCTTTTATTATTATAAATAAACTTATAGAGAGTAAAACCCTTACTAATTCTAAAATAAAGTTTATTTCTAACTCTATAATACTAAATATTAGCTATTTTAAAGTAATATTTAAAGATTTAGTTAGTATAAAAACTTTCTATATAAAAGATATTCTTTAAAGTAAGATCCTCTATATTAACTCCTCTAAGCTTAGTAAGAGAGTTTTTGAAAACTTTAATATTTATTCCTCTAATATAAAAAGACTATAAATTAGTTATAACTTAATCTAATTTATTTAGTTTTTAATGATCCTTAAGAAAATTAATATTATTAATAAAATAAGTAAATACCTTAATATTTATAATAGTTAAATTCTCAAAAAGAGTAGAATTAATAATATTTATAAAAAAAGCTTCAATTAAAAACCCTCTTTCTTTCTAAAAAAGGGAAAAGTCTAAAATAAACTAAAAATAGCTATAATAGTAAACCTATTTAAAAAAACACTTATAGAAATTTATTAATCTCTTCAGTGTAGTTTATTTATTCTTAATAAAAGCTTTATAAGAAGCTTTAAATTCCTTATTAAAAGCTTTATTCTTAATATTACTTTTTTACTATTGAGTAAATTAAAAAGTATATTAATATGAGTATTTTCCTGTAAAAGAGAACTTTATTTAAATATATTTTATAAGAAACTAGATATATTAAGCTATAAAGTTTATACTTATATAATTAAAATATAAATACTCTTAAATATTATATAAAAAGTTTTAAAGCTTAAAATATATCTTAAAATTATTTGAGTTTTACTATAAATTGATTCCTCTCTTAAATATCATAAAATAACTATTTAAGTAGCCTTTTTTCTATTAACTTATAAATTTATAACTTCTTTAAATAAAGTTCCTATTTCTTTAAGAAAAGAAGTCTTCTAGCTATTCTCCTTAAAATTATATAATCTTAAAGATATTAAAAAACTTAATTAAAAGCAAATTAAACTTTAATTACTTAAAAGGAATTTCTTACTATAAATACTCTTTATACTTCTAAAATACTATAATTTAATCCTTTATGAAAAACTATAAACTAAAAACTATAAAGATCTTTAGGATTAATAAATAAATAAAATACTTTCTTAAATATAAAAAGATATTTCATTTTTATAATAACAATAATTATTAATTCTCCTCTTATAAAATATACTTTAAAGGTATAAATTACTATCTAAAAAGCTTAATATGAAGTTTAATAACATCTAGCTATTTACTATAATTTTCACTTACTTATAGTAATAAACTCCCTAACTTTATACCTCTTAATAATATATATAGCTTTTAGTTATATGATCCCTAACAACCTCCTAAGCCTCTAACTATCTCTTCTAACCTTAGCTGCACTTATATATACACATTAATAACTTTATAATTTTTAACTTCACTTTAGTAATAATATAGTTTATAATTACTTAATTACTATAGACTACTAAACTATTAACCTATCCTCTCTCTTACATATTACTTATACTAATAATACTATCCCTATTACTACTTTACTATCTATTGTTCTTCTTATTTAATTAGGCTAGCTAATACCTTTAGTATATCTTATATTATCTGCAAATAAAGTAGTATGTTAAGCTAATAAGCTTAGTATTAGCTATACTATCGTTAGTAATACTCTCTCTATTTAGCGTAAGGCGTACTTACTAATATTTAAGCTTCACTAGGTTTATACTTAGGCTTAAGCTACATCTACTTTAGTATTATAGAGGGTTTACGTAAAGAAGGGCTACTCCTTAGGATAGCTAGAGATATATATTGCTTCTACTTTAAAGCTATTAGAGGTATTTATTACTTTAATTATAGCGTAGAGAGGGTCTTTTTTAGAGGTATTCTTAAAAGCTCTATTTAATACTATTATAATAAAGCGCTTTTAATTAGAGTTAGAGTACTTATTAAAGTTAAGGGCTTTATTTCGTGTATAGATATTATTCTATAGTGATAATTTTAGCTATTTTCTTAAAGAAAGGTATACTTAGCGTAAGGTTAGTATTCTTATATTCCTTATGTAGTATAGATATTATGAAGATACTTTAGGATTTATCATAGGTTAAAGAGGAAGAGGGAAGGGTATAAAGCTTTATATATAGTAAAGCTTTTTATACTTCTAGCTATAAGAACCTCTTATAATAACCTCTTTAGTTAAAGAGTTATTTTTATTTAGTAGTGTTACTAAGCTATAAGAGCTTTAGTAACCTCTTTAGCTTTAATATAATTAGCTGTACTATATATAACGCTGCTAGCTTTATATTACGTAGCTAGTGCTATTGTTATTCTATTAGTCTATTTAGCTAAGGTATATATTTAACTTTATATAGTAATATTGAGAATATTTGCTTACTAATAGTAATATACAGGGTTTCTATACTATTTTCTTTAATTAGTAGAAGATATAAGTTAAAGTACTTATATAGTGTTTCTAGAATTATGCTTGCATATAGGATAAATTTTGCTATAGTCTTTTCATAGGGATGCTGCGTTATAACTATAAAGTTAATATAATAATACCTTTAGCTATTTCTGTATAGAAAAATATACTTTATAAGGGATGAGTATTCTTGTATATATCTCTTATAATATAGATATTATAAAAGATTTATTATAAGTTAATAAGGAAAAAGAAGAAGAAGAGAGATAAGTATAAAGCCTTATATATAGTAGTAGAGTTTTTATACTTCTACCTATAAAAACTTCTTATAATAACTTCTTTAGTTAAAAAGTTATCTCTATTTAGTAGTATTACTATAAAAGCCTTAATAACCCTTTTAGCTCTAATATAATTAGCCTTACTATATATAATACTATTAGTTTTATACTATATACCTAGCACTATTATCATTCTACTGGTCTATTTAACTAAAATATATATTTAACTTATAATATTTAGAACGTTTACTTACTAATAAGAATATATGTAGTTTCTATATTGTTTTCCTTAATTAGTAGAAAGTATGAATTAAAATACCTATGTAGTATTTCTAGAATTATACTTATATATAAAGTAGATTTTACTATAATCTTTTTATAAAGAGGCTATATTATAACTATAACCTTAATAAGAAGTTTTACTACTTACTATAAAACTTATAGTAGTTTAAATCTTATTATAAAATTATAACTATCTCTTAAGATATTCTAAAAGCTTAAGATATTCTAAAAGTAGTTATAGAAATATTTCCTTAAGTTATTATAAGTATAGTTTTAAAGGTATTTCTTTAAACATCTTTTTTAAATTTAACTCTTATTAAGAGTTTAAGTTAAATAAAGTCTAAAAGTTCTTTATTAACTATTTTTATAACTTAATTTTGAACTTCTTAATACTTATAAACATTTATTATCTAAATATTTCTTTTATATTTAGTATAGATCTCTTAAATATAGAGATATAATTTATACCTATTAAAGAATACTAAATCTTTAATTCAAAGTTTTACTGAATATTTAGGTTTAACAGTAAAGAAAGTAAATAAAATCCTTTTAAACCTCTAATTCTCTATAGTTTATACTTCTAAACTCCTATAAAAGTGTAGTTCAACTTAAGAGAGATAATCTAGTTATTTCAATCCTCTTAAATCTTTAAAAAGTATTTAGAACTTTAAACTTAATTCTTAATAAGGGTAAATATCTTGATAGTTAGTTAGTTAAAATTAATTTAAGAAGAAAAAAAAGAGAGTTTTACTTATTTTCATAAATAGGTATAATATATTAATAGAAATAAAAATAAAATTTAATAAGCTAAGCTTATAACTATTATATTAGTAATAGTTAAAAGAAACTCAAAAGTTAAATAAAAGTATATCTTTTCTAAGAGGATATTATACTCCTTATATACCTTATATCTTAAGTATATTAAGCCTATATAGCTTATATAACCTACTCCTTAGTAAGTACTTACTAAGGCTCCTTTATAAAGTGTATAGTATACTACTAGAGATATAAATAATATATTTAGGGCTTATTTAAAATAGTAGTTAAGTTCTTATATTATATCTATAAGAGCCTTTTTAGGTATAGTAGCAAAGAGTTATACTATTAAGTTTATACCTTTAAGTCTAAATTTAAGCTATTATTAAGCTTTAGCTATACTATAAATAACGCTTATATTAATATATTTAACTACTTTATTATTTATTTATTTACTTGTTTACTTTCTTTTATATAGGTAAGAATAAGTTAAGCTAAGCGTTAATAACTAATTATATTAAAATTTATTTAGTTTCTTTATTAAAATTAGGTATAAGTTAAAATACTACTATTAGATTTTATTACTATCAAAAAGTAATATGAGGTAAACTATAACACCTACTTATATAAGTTAATTAAATTATTGATAAGTAATATATACTTAAGTATTAAGGGCTGCTAGCCTTATATTATAAAGTTTAACTAGTATTAACTAGAAAAGCTAAGCTAGTTCTCTTACCTTCTACTAATAACCTTTAAGTTATATAACTATAAGTAGTTTAAACTTATATATTATTTTTACTTCTACGCTCCTCTAACTTTAAACTACTATAATAAGCCTTAACTATTTTCCTCTAGCTACCTCTATCTCTATTAGTCACCTCTATCTCTCACGCTATATTTAATCTACACTTATCTTTTATTATCTCCTCTACTATTTAGATATCTATACTATAAGCTCTACTAAGTATAGTAGCCCTAAAGCCTCTATATTATGATAGTATATAACATCTTCTACCCTACTATATAGTCTTAATAAAAAGCCCTATTACTATTAGCTATACTCTCACTATATTCACCCTTCTTAACTTATTAACCCCTTAAGCTATTTAGTTATCTTAAAGAAGCTTATAGAGTAATTATAGGTATTAAGATTATTATTAATAGCTTTGACTATCTCTATGTTAATTTTAAAGCTATATAACTCTATTATATTACTCTTAGTAGCTATTTTAAGTAAGTATTCCTAAGTGAATTTAAGGAGAGTTTTCTTTTTCGTAAAGAGAAGGTTACTATATTTAGAACTTTTAATTTTATTAGCCTTAGTCTCTTAGATTAAGTTATATAGAGTTGCCTTACTTAGTCTATATATAGGTGTAATAAGGGGGAAAAATATTATAGTTATTACGTATATAAGAGGATATAAAGAATAAGTTTAAAACCTAACTAAGTACCCCTTAAAGGAGGAACTTAAGTAAAACTAAATATAACTAGCACTATAAAAAAGATATAGACCTAAGATTACTAATATGAGTATAACTAGTAAGGCTATACCTAATAATTAAATAATTATTCTTATAATTATTAATTTCATATTAATATAACTAAAAGGAATAAAGTAATTATAACTTTATCTAATTAGAATAAAAAGTATAGTTATATAAATTACCTATCATAGTAATTTCTATAATTAGCTAAAACAAATAAAACTGTATATTAGGTTAGTTACTATAAAAAGTATATATTAACGGAATAAATTCCCTAAAATTAATAATATAATTATTATTAACTAAAGTTAATATTAAGTTAAGATTTAAAACTAAAATAATAGAAACTAATAATCTATAATAAATCTATAAACTATAACTATAATAATACTATAAATCTAGAATATCTAAATCAGATTAAATAAAGCTATAATAATTAACTTTATAATAAGGTTTTTATAGTTAATTACTTATTATAGTAATTACTTAAGTAAGTAATTACCTAATTAAGTAAAGGTTTATAAGGAAAAAATATATTATATATATAATAGATTTTTCTGTTTAGAATAGATTTTGAGGATGTAAGTAATTTAATGGTTTTATCTATTTAACTACTATTACTACTTATTATTACTATTATTACTATTATTTCTTTTATATTAATAAAAACTATTTACATTAGCTATAAATAGGTATTCTTAATTATTAGGAATCTTATTATAATAACTAATAAAACAAAAGGTTTCCCCCTTTTGCTATATTATATAATATTTCCACCCTAAATAATACTACTTTAATTATATACTCTTGTATAAATTTAGATAAACTGTCTATAAGCTTTATAGCTAGAGGGGTAAATTAATACAAATTATAACTTAAAGAGATTACTATAGATAAACTTACTATTAATATAGAGGTAGGTAATTTAGATCTAAAACTAATAGGAAATTTAGCTAGAAGCTTTTTATCTATTTAAAATACTACTATAGGGGATATGATAAGGCTTTAAGCTTTTTTCTTCTCACTTTTAGATAATTTAGTAGGTAATAGTAATAAGGGTAATATTATAAAAGATATTAAGGTTTGTTTAAACTAATTTCTAACTAACTACTTCTCTATAGCCTACTTATATAAATAAGCAGTAATACTCTTAAAACCTACTTAAAATAATATAATATTAATATCCTATCTTACTAAATATCATAGAAATATAATTAAAGAGATTATTATTAAGTAAATCACCTCTAATACTTTAAGTAGCTTAACTCAATTACTAACTAATTAGATTAGTTAATAATCCTCAACTAAAATCTTAAGAATATTAAGATATATAATATATAACTTAATAAACTAATTAATATACTATATATCTATATTTATTAGTAATATAGAGAGGAAAATATAAGAGGGGTAAGTATAGTTAAGTAGATTAGATAGTTTATCTAAATTATAAAAGAATTTAATTAATATAGATAGGACTAAAGCTTACTTAGTCTTAAGTAAGATAAGTATCTATAGCTTAGTTAGCTATAAAAAAGAATACTAAATATAATTATAACTATCTCCTAAAGGTCTATATCAATAAAATCTATTAAAATATATTTAGATTTATTCAAATTTATTTCGAACTATTACAAGATAAATTAACTAGTTCGTTATAATAATATTAGAGGTATAGCTAAATGAAAATATATAGCTAATTTAACTTATTATTAATATAGAAGGGAATAAGTTTAATAGATCGCTTAAACTATAACTAGTGCAGTAATATATTATTAATAGAAAAGAGGATTTTCTTATCTTCAAAGAGAATTTTAAGTAGATTAAGTAAAATAATTAAAAGTAGAGTGTAAAATAGTATATAATAGAGGTAATATTATTAGGGGTAGTAATAGTAGTAGATATAGAAAAAGGGGGAAACTGTTCGTTTTCTTGATTATTATAATAATATTCCTCGTAATTAAGAATAACTATTTATAACTAGTATAAATAGTTATTAGTAATATATTTAGGATAATAGAATAATAATAGGGATAATAGGTAGTAGTAGTTAAATAGATAGAAAAACTGTTAAATTGCTTGCTTCTCTAAATCTGTTCTAAGTAGAAAAATCTATTATATATATAATACATTTTTTCTTTGCGACCTTTACTTAATAAAGTAATTACTTAATTAGGTAATTACTATAATAAGTAACTAACTATAGTAACCTTATTATAAAGTTAATTCTTACAGCTTTATTTTATCTAATTTAGATATCTTAGATCTATAGTATTATTATAGTTATAGTTTATAGATTTTTTAGTTCCCGTTGTTTTAGTTTTACTTAATATCAACTTTTGTTAATAATAACTATATTATTAGCTTTAAGGAATTTATATTCTATCAATATATACTTTTTAGTATAACTCACCTAGAATATAGTTTTTATTCTTCCTAGCTAATCGTAGGAATTACTATAATAGGTAATTTATTTAATTATTCTTTTTAGCTAGATTTATAGTTACTTTATTTCTTTCTATTCTATTAATATGTAATTAATAGGTATAATACTATTTATTTACTTATTAAGTTAAGTTATATAAGCTATACTATAGTAGTAACTCTTAGCTTTATATCTTTTTTATAGCGTTAGTTATATTTAGTTTTTACTTAAATTCTTCCTTAGGGGGTACTTAGTTAAGACTTAGTAGTTTTAGTTTTAGATAGAGGTATAGTTAGTATTATAAAGAATTCTATATTGCTAGCCTATATATATAAAGCTTTCTATATATTATATAGCTTATGCTTAATTTCTATAATTAGTATATACTTAATAACTATTATGAACTTAGAACTATTAGAATATTATTATAAAGTAAAGTAGAATACTTATATATATTACTTAATTATATAAATAAATATATTATAATTATAGTATATATATTTATACTATATATTTATACTATATACTTATACTATATATTATATATTAATATTATATATTAATATTATATATTAATATTATATGTTAATATTATATGTTAATATTATATACGTGTAATATATAGAAAAGCTTTTTCAAAGTTTTAACTAAAGCTTATATTACTTATAGCTTTATATATACGTAGTATTAGCTACTAAATACCTCTATTATACTTTAAATAGCTAGGATTACTAGCTTATTGATTTTTTTTATAGCTTACTAAAGCTCTAGTTTACTTTATTAATTATATAAATTAAGTTTATAGTTATAATAAAGCCCCCCTATAAAAAGACTATAGTAAAGTTTACTTTATATATAAGTATAATTTTAGAAATACTATATAGGTATTTTAACTTATACTCTCTACTACTTAAGGAAAATAGTATAGAAACCTTATATATTTTTATTACTAAGTAAGTTTCTAAATATTACTATATAAAGTTAAATATATACCTCAGTTAAATACATGAGTAGAATAATAATAGTGCTAGCTATATAATATAAAGCTAATAGCACTATATATAGTAAGACTAATTATATTAAGGCAAAATAGGCTATTAAGGCTATTATAGCTTAGCTAATAATAGCTTTACTAAACCTTCTAATAAGGTACTATAAATATTATTATAAAAGAGATAACTCCTTAACTTAAGTATAGCTAAAGTTAGGAGGGGATTATGTAACTAAAAGCTATATATCTTATTAGGAGACGTGAAGTTAAAAGGTTTGTTACTCTAAGTAGGTAAAAATAATAGTAAATAGCTAGAGGTCTTAATTATATAAATAAAAAGGTGTTAAATTAATATTACTACTTTTCAACCTCGTCTTTTTATTATTAATAAAACTACTTAATATAGATCTTAGTTAAAAAGTAGTTATTATTCCTATATTATCTTTTTATAATAATAAAACTAGAAAAGAGATATTATAGATTACTAGCCTACCTATTTAGTTAAGTAACTATATATATATATATATATATATATATTAGAAGCAAGCTTTAAGCTTAATTATAAAATTACTATTATTCTACTTCACTATATTATTAGTAAACCTTACTTTAATTAACCTAAGAAATATACTATACCTATTATTAACGCTATTACTAAAGATATTTTATAACTACTATAATTCTAAAAGAACTATATTATTATTACTAATAGTCTTACTAAAAAACGTATTAAGGTTATAATAACTATAATACAAAAGATATTTTAAATAGCTAAGTATTATAAAACTAAGCTTACTTATAAGCTTAGCCTTTCAGCTAAAATAAAGGCTAAAAAGCTTACTCAATACTTTTACTATAAGGCCTAAGTATTAAAAACTAAAAGAAAGTTATTTTATTAAGTAAGACTAATATTATTCTACTTTACTATTAATTAATCTTATAATTATAATATAGCCTCTTTATAAAAGGTCTATAGTAAAATTCACTCTCTATATAAGTATAATTCTAAGAACACTATATAGGCACTTTAACTTATACCTTTTATTAGTTAAGGAAAATAATATATACTTTACTATTAAAGAGAGTATTATCTCTAGTATTATCTTTATAAAGCTTATCCTTACTTTTATATTTATAAGTAGTAGAATAGCTAATATAAGTTTATATCTTAGAAGCAGTTTTCTTATGAATTAAGAGGTCTTTATTATTACTAAATATTAAAAAAAAGATTGAAGCTTTAGACTACCTATTAAAAGGTTTACTACTTTAAATCCTAAGCTGAAACCTAATAAAAAGCTAAATAGAAGTTTCTTACCCCTCTATATACTTAGGATTATATAATCAACTTAAGCTTTATTTACCTTAATAATTAAATAAAAAGAATAGTAAGCTAATATATAAGTTAAAAAGTTAAGATTGATTAATATTAATACTAAAAACATATCTTACTATCTAAGCTATTCTCTTATACCTCTTATTATTGCTAAGATACTATAGTATGAAAAGATAAAACATTATGCTATAATTATTAATTTAAGTAAGAAACTTTAAAGGTTAATAATATTAATGAACTTTTATAGTTAAGTTACTCCTTTAGCTTTGACTTTAACTCTATAAAGCTTTAGTAGCTTTATATGAAATAAAGTATAACTTAGCTAAACGTTTTAAGAGGCTAAATTAAAGCTATATAAACTATAAAGTGGTAATAAATATGAAAAAGGCTATAATACTAATAAATATTAAAGCTAAAATCTATATCCTTTTTAGTATTAATTTTATACTAAAACTACTTTAAGAGGCTCTCAGCTTTAACTTCTACTACTAGCTTTACCTCTACTAAATAATATTTTTAGCGCTTTAGTTAAAACTTTTAGAAGGCTTCTCTATATATTTATATTATATATTAAGTAGTATAAAGGTATCTTATCTCTCTTTACTTTATATTAGAAGGCTTAAAGCCTTAATACTTTATATTAATACTTAATATTAAGCTATATATACTATTAAAAACCCTTTATAAGAAGAAAGCTTAACCTTTATTATATAGTATATAATAAAGTAGATAGTATAATACTAAATACTACATAGTATAACTAGCTAGCAGCTATTAATTCCTTACTATATATATAGGTCCCTATAGTATAAAGCTTTACTTATATAGTAAATTTTTAACTAATTAGAAGAGAGGAAAAAGAGTTCTTATAGCGAAGATTAAACTAACGCTTATAGAACTAAATTATATAAGCTTATAAAGTATATAATACTATACTATATAAGTATATTTATATTATATTTTTATACTTATTATAGCTATATTAATATTAAATCTCTAGTTAATAACTATTAGAGTATATATAATTAAAGTATATTAGAACACCTCTATAATATAGAGCATATAATTAAAGTAAGATTATTAAGGGTAGAAATAATAGATAATATAGTAAAAGAGGGAGACTTTCCTTTTTATTAGTTATTATAATAAGATTTACTATATTTCATAATAAGTCAATAACTAGTTACAACTTATAAGTAATATAAAAAGTTATTATTAATATAAAGACATAATACTAAAAATAGTTATAATTAAGATTAGGATTTAGTTAAGTTAAGTTAATAAACTAACTAGAATTAAGCTAGTTAAGTTCTAAACTAATAAATCTAAAGACTATGAAGTTTTAATAGAATATCCTCTAAAAGAGAATTTTACTTAAACTAAATATAACTAGTATTATAAAAAAATATATGAAGCTAAGATTACTAATACTAAGATAGCTAGTAAGACTATACTTAATAATAAAATAAATAACCTTATAACTATTAATTATATATTAATATAACTAAAAGAAACAAAATAACTATAACTTTATCTAATAAGAATAAAAAGTATAGTTATTTAAGTTACCTATTATAGTAATACCTATAATTAGCTAAAATAAATATAAACTATATATTAAGTTAGTTATTATAGAAAGTATATATTAATAGAATAATAATTCCTTGAAGTTAATAATATAGTTATTATTAACTAAAGTTAATGTTTAATTAAGATTTAAAACTAAAATAATAGAAACTAATAATCCATAATAAATCTTTAAACTATAACTATAATAATACTATAGATCTAAAACTTTATTAGATAAAATAAAGCTATTAAAATTAGCTTCTAGCTGTTTATTATGATTTTTACCTACTTAGAGCAATAAACCTCCTAACTTTATACCTCCTAATAATATATATAGCCTTTAATTATATAATCTTAGACTAGCCTAATAACCTCTTAAGTTTCTAACTACCTCTCCTAACCTTAGCTATATTTATATATATACGTTAATAACCTTATAATCTTTAACTTCACTTTGGTAATAATATAGTTTATAATTACTTAATTACTAACTACTAAACTATTAACCTATCCTCTCTTTTATATATTACCTATACTACTAATACTATCCTTATTACTACTTTACTATCTACTATTTATTACTATTATTATAGTCTTCTTATTTAATTAGGCTAGCTAATACCTTTAGTATACCTTATATTATCTATAAATAAAGTAGTATGCTAAGCTAATAAGCTTAGTAATAGCTATACTATTATTAGTAACATTCTCTCTATTAGTTAGTATAAGCTATACTTACTAATATTTAAGTCCTAAAAAGCTACCTCTACTTTAGTATTATAGAGGGCCTATTTAAAGAAAGGCTACTCTATAAAGTATATAAGTACCCTATCTACCTCTATAGCTAAGTTTATATACTTATTATTAATTAAGTTATATATCTTAAGGTCCTTGATTGAGGTAGTAATAAGAGCTCTCTTAAGTATTATCTTAATTATATACTTTTTATATATATTAAGCTGTATAAGAAAAGAGAGGTTTTTATTAATTTAATTAATATTAAACTTCATAATAAGCCTTTATGCGCTATTTATATTAATAGGTATATTAGGCTTAAGGTATCTATATATAGGGTTAAGTGCTAATATTATAAAGGTTGTTTTATAAGTTATAAGGTAAAGAAGAAGAAGAGAGAAGGGTATAAAGCTCTATATATAATAAAGCTTTTTAAACTTCTAGGCTCTAGCTATAAGAACCTCTTATAATAACCTCTTTAGTTAAGGAGTTATCTCTATTTAGTAGTATTTACTTTACGAAAAAGTTTAGTAAAGCTATTACTAAGCTATAAGAGCTTTAGTAACCTCTTTAGCCTTAATATAATTAACCTTATTATATATAGTGCTACTAGCCTTATACTATATAGCTAGCACTATTATTATTCTATTAGTTTATTTAGCTAGGGTATATACTTAACTTTATAACATTTAGAGGGTTTACTTACTAATAGGAATATATAGGGTTTCTATACTATTTTCCTTAATTAGTAGAAGGTATAAGTTAAAGTACTTATATAGTATTTCTAGAATTATACCTATATATAGGGTGAATTTTGCTATAGTCTTTTTATAAAGGGGCTGCGTTATAACTATAAACTTAAGCTATTAAAATTCACTTTATAGTAAGGTTTTTATAGTTAATTATTTATTATAATAATTACTTAATTAAATAATTACCTAATTAAGTAGGAGTTTATAAAGAAAAAAAATATATTATATATATAATAAAGGTTTCTACTTAGAATAGATTTTAAAGAAGTAAGTAATCTAATAGTTTTATTTATTTAACTATTATTACTACTTATTATTACTACCTTTTACTTATTATTATTATTATTAGTATCATTTCTTTTACATTAATAATAACTACTTATACTAGTTATAAATAGTTATAATTGATTAAATATATAGAATTTTATTATAATAATTAACTAAACAAAAGGGTTTCCCCTTGTATTATATTAAATACTACCTTAATTCTTAATAATATTACCTCTATTATATACACTTTTATAAGTATATACTATAAATATGTAATATAACTATATAATATAAATGTATAATATAACAATATTATATAAGTATAATTCTAGAAATACTATATAGGTATTTTAGCTTTAAGTTTTTACTAATTAATACTAAAAAGACCTTATATATTCTTATTAATTAATATATTATTATAATCTTCTTGCGTTTTATATAACTTTAATAATTACTTTACAACTTTTACTATATTTAATTATTATAATAAACTTTTTCTAACTTTTTAACTTATCTACGAACCTTTATATATACTTTCTATTAGCTTAGCTATCTTTTTTACTACTTATACTTTATTTATTTAAGCTTTCTGTTAATTAAGCTAATATTTTTATATTTAGTAGTTATACTTCTAATATTATAGTAATTAGCTTAATTAACTTACTAGTTATACTATAATACTAAGGATATTATGAAAATAAGTATAAATACTAAGATTAGTATTTATTATATCTATATTTTCTAATAAGAAACCTTACTTAAGTAAGTAAATAGCTTCTATATTATTACTAGTAAAGTTAGGTTTTAAGACCTTAAAGTAGAACTTAACTATATCTATTTAATCCTTAAAGCTCTATATATTGAAAAGTATTATTATATTAATTATTATAAAACTAACTTTATAATTAGTATTAATTTTAGTATCTTAAGGTAAACTTCAAGTAAAGCTTTATAATATTAGATATCATCAAATAAGTAGTATAATATACTATTAAATAAATAGCGTCTTAAGAGGTAAGTTTTAAAGGAATTAAAAGCGCCAGTTTCCAAGAAAAAGAGAAGGGAAGTTTTAGCTTATTAAATACTTATTTTAAAAGGCGAATTTCCCTACTTTTAATCTTTTTTACTAAGCTAGTTAGTAAGCTAAATCATAACTATTAAAAGTAATTATGTTAAAGATAATTAAAAATAAGTAATATACTATTCTTAATATAATTAGAGTGTCATAAAAACCTTACGTAAAGACTTAAATATAATATTAATTAAATATTACTTATTAAATATTACTTATTAAATAATAGTAATATATAACTTTACTAAAGTTTACAATATATATATATAATTGTACTTTATAAATATATTATAAAAAAGTCTAAATAGTTTACTTTAATAGTATTAACTTCAGGTTGAAGATAAAGAATAGACTTAAAACTTAATATAAATAGTATCTTAAATATATAGCTAAAATAAACTTTTTTATAGCTAAAGATTTTATAAAGAGTTTTACTATCTAAACTATATTATTTAGCTATCTAAGCTATATAAACTTTTAAGACTAAGGAATTTAGAGTAAATATTAGTAGATCTTTAAACTTAAGTATACTTATATATATTTAACTATATATTTCAAATAAGAGCAAGGAAAAGATTCTTATATCTATATTAATAATATAAATAAAGATTTTAGAAGTTAAAATAAAACCGAAATATACTTTTATAAATATCTGAATAATAAGTTATATTTCTAGAAACATAAATATATATACTTACGTATTATACAGTTATAACTTATATAAATTAAATTAGAGTTTAAAAAGTACTTAGTCTTAGTATTCTAAGTATTTTAAAAAAATCTATATAGCTTAAATAGCTAGATAATATAGCCTAAATAGTAGAACTCTTTATAAAACTATTTCTAAATAAGTTATATTGGTAACGCTATTGACTTTACTAGTAATAAAGCTATTATTAATACAGCTAATAGCTATAATAATATAGTATTCTAAGACCTTTAGGTCTATATATTATAAAGTTACTAAACTAAATACTAACTGAAGTATTTTACTGCTTTTTCCCTTATTATAAAAACTCTAAGTAAGGTTAAAACTTCAAGTATACTTTAGCTAAATAGATTAATTAAATACTAATAATACTAACTATATATTATAAAGCTAATAATATTATATATAGTAAATCTAATTTTACTAAAGTTAAATAGGTTACTAAAGTTTTTATAATTTAATAGTACTACTATATAAAAGATAACTCTTTAACTAAGGAAGTTATTAAAAGAGGTTCTTATAGCTAGAAATATAAAAAGCTCTACTATATATAAAGCTTTATATTTATTCTTAAGGACTCTTATTATATACCTCTACCCTACTTACTATTATATCTCTCTATAGCTAAGGTAAGTATACTACTAAGCACTAGCTTTTTTAGTTATACTTACTTACTTAGTTATTTTATAGTTATACCTACCTACCTAGCTTACTACTATATTAGCTCTACTTATTATACTAGTTATATTAACCCTTCTTATTAAGCATACTTACTAAGTAAGGCTAATACTACTAATAAGCCAAATAAGTAGGTATAACTAATAAGGTAAGTATAACTAGTAAGGTAGGATAACTAGCTACTATATTAATAAATAAGTAGATATAACTAAATAGATATAACTAAGTAGATATAGCTAAATATTAGTAAGTAGAGAGGTAAGTAGTTATTATATATA
Source organism: Colletotrichum sp. SAR 10_99 (assembly GCA_028654355.1). NCBI lineage: Eukaryota > Fungi > Ascomycota > Sordariomycetes > Glomerellales > Glomerellaceae > Colletotrichum > Colletotrichum sp. SAR 10_99. The sequence continues at coordinate 29,771 of JAQIUT010000066.1, forward strand.
TCTACCTTACTTACTATTATATCCCTCCCCTCTATAGCTAAAGTAAGTATACTACTAGTTATTAATAAGATTCCCTTTATTCTTTTTCTTTTTCTTTACTAACTTATAATAAATCTTAAAACTTTATAATACTTAGACTATAAGAGATATATAAAGATATTAATCCTTTATGAAGTATACCTTTCTATAAATAAATATTTAAATATATTACTATACAAAATAATACTAATATATTATATAAAGCTTTTTAATTAAATAAGTACCTTTTTGTTAAGTAGTAATATACTACTAGAGTAGAGTCAAAGATTATAAGGTTATATATATATATATATATATATATAAGTATAGCTATAGTTAAGAGAAAGATATAATTAGAGATTTATAAAGTTACTTATTTATAATTATATAACTAAAGGCTGTATATATTATTAAGAGGTAGAAAGTTAAGAGGTCTATTACTTTAAATAGGTAAAAATTATAATAAATAGCTAGAGGCTTATTTACTTACTTTCTTCTATATAACTAGAGACAACTTACGCTAAATATTAATAACTAGTTATATCAAGACTTATTTACTTATATTATTAAGATTAAAAATAAGTTAAAGTTTTATTGTTAGGTCTTAAATTAGAAAAGAAAGTATAAATTAAACTATAATACTTATTTATATAGGTTGAATAGACTGCTTATATATATTATTAAGAGATATGAAGTTAAAAAGGTTTCTACTCTAAATAAATAAAAACTACTCTTAGTAGCTAGAAGCTATATATAATTAATTTATTTATTACTAAAAGATAATAATATAAATTAAAATAAGTAAATAGTTATATATTATACTAAAAAGGTTATATATATTTACTTACTTTATCTTATGGAAATTATTAGCTAAATCTTATAATATAAATAAGCTTTCTCTATAATGGTCTTGTATATATTATTTTTAAGCTATATATTATTTACTTTATTATTAATAAATTTATTCAATATATAGTTCTATCTTAAAGCTTTAATATAGCTAAGAAGTATTCTTTTAAGTATATACTTCATAAATATATTTAGGTACTAAATATACTAAAAGAATTACTATATTATTATAACGTATATATAAAGATAATAGTTAACTAACCTACTTGAGCGTTAAGTAGCTAGAATAAGATATTTATACTATAGAATTATAAAAATAATAGAGACTTATTTAAAAATAGAGAAAGTATAATATAAGTTATATAATAATAAGGAATAAGTATATATAAAGAACCTATAATAAGTACTTAATAGATATTAAAATAAATATTTATTTCACTTTAAAATAAATACTTATAGTAATAAAGAGAATAGTATTAATAAATAGTAGAACTATTTAAATAGGAAAACCTATATATAATATACCTTAAGCTTTATTTAAAGTTAGATTTCTATAGCCTTTTAGTAATTAACTTTATATTAATCTCTATAGATACTTTTAGCTTACTCTTATTATAAATACTTCTTAAATCTAATACTAATTATGTTTGCTTCTAAAGACTTAATCTCTTATAGCTTACAACTTATAATATAGCTATAACTATAATTACTATTTATTTATATTTATCTCTAGATTCTACTAGTAAACCCTACTATTAAACAGCTAACTATAATATATATCTTCTTAAGCTTAAATTATACTACCTCTTCTCTTAAACCTCTTTTTTAACCTTAAGCGTTAATAAGGCTTATAGAGTTATTAAATTAGCTTAGTATAGAGACTAAACTAAGTATAATTAATAACAGCATTATTATTAGAGCTGCAACTTAGTGTTATAACCTGTTATGTAGGATAATAGTTAACTGACCTACTTAGGCATTAGGCAGCTAGGATAGGACCTTTATACTATAGGATTATAGGGATAGTAGGGACTCACTTAGAATATAGAAGAACTAGGATATAGGTTACGTAATGATAAGGAATAAGTATAGATAAGGGATCTATAATAAGCGCTTAGTAGATATAAAAATAAGTACTTATCCTACTTTAGAATGAGCACTTATAATAATATAAAGATAGCGCTTAGGAATAGTAAAATTAGTTAGATAGGAAACCTATATATAGTATGACTTAAGCTTAGCTTAAGGTTAAACTTCTATAGCTTTTTAGTAATTAACTTTATATTTATCCTTAAGATATTTTTAGTTTACTTTTACTATAAATAACTTATTAAGTCTAAGATTAATTACTTTAGCCTCTAAAGACTTAATCTATTATAGCTTATAACTTATAACTTAGATTATAACCTTAGTATATTATTACTATATATTAATCTTTAGCTTCTATTAGTAGACTTTATTATTAGATAGCTAACTATAATACTTTAACTGCTTTTATTTAGTAAGTTAACTATTAATACCTACTAAATAGTATAAATAAGATATCCTCTTATACTTCTATTAAGTCTCTTACTTTTAGATCTTTATCTATTTTAGGAGGATAAACCTTTTAGAATCTAGCTTAAAAACTTAGAGATTAGAAAATAAAGGATAACTTAAATAGTGAGGATAATACTAAAGAACTTAAGTACTAGCTTAGAAAAACTAATAATAACTTTAAGGAGATATAATATATATTTAATAAAAATTTAGTTATACTTACTAAACTCTAGGTATATACTAAATAAGCTTATACTTTAGAGGAAGAAGTATAAACCTTTTAAGCTACTATTAATATTATTATAGCTCTAATAGAAAGATAAAACTACTTTAAATTTATACTACTTATTCCTTTTAATAGAAACCTTAAGAAGCTTAAGAGATATCTAATATAAGTCTATATATATTATACCTTTTATAATAATAGTTTTAAGAATAAAATAGAAAGAGTAATATATATAGGTACCTTCTTATAAGAAAAAGCTTTAGCTTAGTTTAAACCTTTTTAAAATAAGTAGTTAAATAAGACTTTAGATTAGTATATCTAGGAAGTTAAGAATATATTTTATAGCTTTATAGGCTATAAATAAGCTTTATGATTTATATTCTAAGAACTTAATAAAACCTAATAAGCTTAGAGAGAACTAAGATAACTTTACTAAACTAAATTAGTATATACTTATATAGCTAAATTCTATTAGATTATTTCTATACTTAACTTTACTAAAGAAAGCAAAGTTAAGATATTCTATTTAGGACTTAAAGGATATATAAAGGGTAAACTTAATAAAGTTAATAAACTACTTAGCTTTATTAACTATATTAAATATATTATTAAATAGGATAACTAAGATTATAAAAGAGAATAAGAATAATATTAGGAATTTAATATAAGTTATAAGTATTAGTAATAACTTTATAACTCTTAGTATTATAGCTAAAACTTAGGTAGAAAACCTCTATAATAAGTAGTAGAAAATAAAGATAACTATAATAACCTTAAAGTAGGATAACCCTTAAAGTATATTACTATTTATAGCTATTATAGTAGACCTATAAACCTTAGTGCTATTATAAAAAACTAGAAGAAGCTTTAGAATCTTAAGTATTATAACTGCGAAAAATAAGGATATATTACTTATAACTACTAGTAACTTAAGAAAGGAAACTAAAAGCTAATCTTAGAATATATAAAGTAGGTTAGTATAATAACTAAGATATTTTATATATCTATATTATAGACTAAATATTATAATAATAGCTGCTATATTTATTTTAAAGATAAGGAAATATTAAGATATTATCTAAAAGATAGTAACCTTAGATAATTAAGATATAATATAACTACTTTAGATACTTACTTTAAAATCCTAGTAATAATATATATTAGTAATAGTAAGATTATAAGAAAACTTAAGGAGTAACTTAACGAAATACTTTAGCTTTAATAGCTTTAACCTATAAGTATACCTATATATAACTAGGAATTAAAAGATAATAATAAATAAAGACTTATATATCTCTAATTAGCTAAACTTATATACTTAGAATAGATTTAAATAAAACTATATAACCTTATATAAGAAAAATAACTTAATATTATGCTTTTATATATAGAATAATAAAGAAATATATATAGAAACTTTATTAAAATTAAATAAATTAACTAGGAACTTAAAGAATAGATTAAAGAAGAATTTAATAAAGAACTAGAATACTAATATAACCCTCTAAAAGAATAGTATCTCTTTAACTTTATAAATAATTAGACTTTTAGAGAAAGAGAAAGTTCCCTATATAACTTAGATAAACCTTATAATACTACTTATTAGTATATTTAGATAGAGATTACCTATAAGCTTATACTTAGTATAGATAATATTAGCTTAGAAGAGGAATTTAAGGATAAACTTAAAGAAATTAAGATAAAAGTTAAGATATATATAATTAACCCTTAGTTAGATAAGTAATAAGTATACTTCTATAGGTACTTAGAGTTACTAACTAATATATAAACCTTAACTCTTATAATAAGAGACTACTCCTACTTAAACCTCTTTAATTTAAGATATTACTACCTTTTTTAAGCTTAATACTTCTACTTATAATATAAAGAATATATAAGAAATAAGTATAAATATTAGTTTAACCCCTAGAGAATTAATATAGAACTAATATATTAAGTATACTTAGTATATATCCTTATAAGATAGAAAATTAGCTATTTTGATAATAATATTACTACTTTCTAACTAAACCTTAAGTTTCCTATAAAATGCTTTAATAATAAGTAAATAAAATAAGATAAATACTAATATAATAAATATTAAATCTACTACTAAGAAAAAGTATATACTTAGAGAATTATAAAAGATAGACTAAAACCTCTTTAAGTTTAGATTTATAAGAATAGTATTATAAAAGTACTATAGGAAAGAAAATAAATCACCTCCTTAAGATAATTAAGTTAGTTAAAAAATTAAACTTACTTACTAAAGAAGGATTAAGATAGGTAATAATAATAAGGTCTATATATTTAGTATAACTAGAATAAAAAGTATACTTATAACTATAAATTATAGTTAATAATAATATAATAATTATACTAATTAATAGTAGATTTAAAGGAAACTTTATCTTACCTTAAGTAGTAAATAAACTATAATTACTATAGATAAAGAAATAATATTAGTATACTTTAAATACTATAGAAAGAGAATAAGTTTAATATAAAGGAGGAACTATTAAAAATAAGACTATACCCCTTATAATAAGTTACCTAAATTAGAATAAATAACTCTAACTTAATATTATAAAACTAGGTATATATAATATTATACTAAGAATACTATAGTTATAAGAGAATAACCTATAAATAGATTAGAGAATAAGCTAACTTTATTAGGATTATAATAATCTAATCCTTAAGTAGCTTTATAAAACTTAGGCTTTAAATAGATTTTATAAAGGAATAGCTATAAGATATATTTATTATTTTAAAATAAAAGAAAGTATATTATAACTAATAATAATAAAGAACCTTAATGAAAAGAAGGATGTAATTCTATTTATTTTAGAAGAATATAGAGTTTATAAGAAACTTTTTATAGCTAAACTTAAAACTAGACTATTTAAATATACTAACTTTAATTATAAAATCCTTCTTAAAGAAGGAAAAGAACTATAATTTAATAAGATATATAGCTTTAACTTAATTAAAATAGAGGCTTTAGATAAATACCTTAATAAAAATCTAAAGAAGGGATATATTAGATTATTAATATTATTAATAGGAAGTTTAATCTTATTTATACTTAAGAAAAATAGAAAACTATAACTATATATTAACTACTATATGCTTAATAAGATAATAATTAAGAACTACTACTTATTACCCCTTATTAATAAAATAAAGAGACTTCTATATAAAGCTAATTAGTTTATAGCTTTTAACTTTAAAGAAGCTTATAACCTAATTAGAATAAAATAAAATAAAAAATAGAAAACTACCTTTAGAATATAAAAAGGATATTTTAAGTATCTTATTATACTTTTTAGTCTTATTAATATACTTATAATATTCTAAAATATAATTAATATTATACTATAATAGTATATTAATATCTATATAGTTATCTACTTAAATAATATCTTTATTTTCTCTTTAATACTTAATAAGTATAAGGAAGATATATATAATATCTTATAAACTCTATAAGAAGCTAAACTCCTAGTTAAACCTAAGAAAAGTAAATTCTATATATAAAAAGTAGAATACTTTAGATTTACTATTACCTTTAGAGAAGTTTATATATTAGAAGATAAAGTTAAAGCTATTAAAGAATAGCTAGTACTTAATAACCTTAAGGAAGTTTAAGGATTTCTAGGTTTTATTAACTTCTACTATAAATTTATAAAAAACTATAGAAAGATAAATATAGTTTTTACTAACTTTACCTATAAAGATATACCATTTATATAGAAAGAACCTTAATAAGAAGTATTCTAAAGAATTAAAGATATAATTACTAATAAACCAATCCTAATAATCCTAGATCTTAAGAACTAATTTAAAGTAGAACTAAACTCCTTAAACTATACCTTTAAAGTATAACTATTATAATAAGATTTAAAAGGAAGACTATACCTTTATACCTTCTTCTCTTATAAACTCTATAAACTAAAGCTTAACTATTAGATTTATAATAAAGAACTTATAGTAATTATTAAAGCTTTTAAGGAATAGTAACTTAAACTTTTAGGAACTACTTATAAAATACTTATATACTTAGATTATAAGAATTTTTTATACTTTATAACCTTAAAAGTACTTAATAAATAATAAATCTAATAGTTAGAATTCCTCTTAGAATTTAACTTTTAAATTATCTACTAAAAAGGATTAGATAATAGTAAAGCTAACGCTTTTAACTAATAACTAGACTATAATATCCTAATACTTAAAGAAACCTAAGTAATTCTTAAAGAAAATAATAGAAACTTAGTGCTAGTAGTTAAACTTTTAATAATAGCTAGATAACTTAATACTAGCCTAACTAGTAAGTTAGATAATAAAGTAATTATAGAGTTTTATATATACTTTATATATAGCTACTAGGGAATTATAAAAACCTAGAAATAACTATAATAGTAATATAGAGAAAAGGTTACTAAGGAATATATAGTAAAAGTAATTAAAGATTATAAGGTCTACCTTAAAAGTAAACCTATTTAATATTAACTTTATAGTATATTATAACCTTTATTTATACTATAAACTACTTAGTAATTTATATTACTTAACTTTATTATTAAATTACTAAAGTTTAAAGAACTCCTTATAGGAGTATACTTTAATAGTATTCTTATTATTATAGATTAACTTATAAAGTATACCTACTTTATTTTATATAAAGAAGTAAATAACGCTAAAGAATATATATATACCTTTATTAAGTATATTATTACTAACTATAAAATACCTAAAAAGATTATATCTAATAGAGATAAGATATTTACTTTAAAGTTTTAGAAATTAATTATAGTATAACTTAGTATTAAATAAGTAATATCTACTATATTTCACTTATAGACTAATAGATAAATAGAATAAATTAATTAAGTCTTTAAAACCTACTTCTATATATATATTAACTATAACTAAGATCATTAAGTTATATTACTATTAATCGCTTAGTTTACTTATAATAGCGTAGTAAGAGAAAGTATTAAAGAATCCCCCTTCTACTTTAACTATAGATTTAAACTAACTACTTATAGAGAACTATAAGTAGGCTTAGCTATAGTAAAAGCTACTATTTTAATATAATAAATTAAAGATATTTAGGAAAATATATAAAAGGAACTTAAATTTATTTAAGGATAAATATTATAATTTAGTAACTAATAAAGGATCAAGGGACTAATTTTAAAAGAGGGAGATAGTACCTACCTTATATAGCGAAATATTAAAACTAAACAACTAAATAATAAACTTAACTATAAAAAACTTAGCTTTTTTAAAATTTTTAAATAAATTTTACTAGTTAATTTTAAACTTAACTCATTTAATATAATAAAATATTATTTAGTCTTTTATATTTTACTTTTTAAATTAGTACTATAAGGATTATAGATAAATAACTTTATTATTATAGAAGATAACAAACTAAAGTATAAAGTAAAATAAATTATTAACTATATATAAGAACTATAAGGAATTTAGTACCTTATTAAGTAGAAAGGATATAAATATAAAGATAATATATAAGAATTAGCTAAAAATATTATAAGTATAGCTAAAAATATTATAAGTATAGCTAATAAACTTATATAATATTAGTAATAGTATTAAGAATGAGAAATAATACCTATATTAATTATACTTATTCTAATTATATTATAAGGGTATTAATAGATTAAGTACCTTTATAGATATATCTAACTACTAATAGAAGTAGATAAACTAAAATAAAGAAAACTATTTATTTATTTAAGAATACTAAAATATAATTAAGACTTCTTTAATAAAAAGTTTAGAGTTATAAGATTTTAGTTAAATAAAGCGTTTATATTTAAAGTTCTTTAAGTACTTATAGATTATACTTCTAATATAGAATTAGATACCTCTTTAGAAGATTTAGTAACTACCACTTTACTCTTCTTAAATACTATTTATTTTTATTCTTAGAGTTACTCTAACTTTATTAGTAACTTATTTAACTCTAATTAAGCTTTTTAGTAAGCTTTAGCTTTTTACTATAAAACTATAGCTTTTTTTATGAAATTTTACCTCCTTAACTTCTTTAGCTTTATTAAGATAATCTAACTTAGCTACTAAATAGTTTACTATTAAAATAAGTTAATAAAAGAACTTTTTTACTAATTATAACTAAGAAACTTATAAGTATAAATTATATCCTTAGAAGTATTATAAGGAATACTTAGGTAATAATAAGTCTTATAAATATTAGAGTTAGGAAGAAGTAAATAGTATATATTATGCGATTAATAGTTTAAATAAAGTATCTTATTTATAACGCTCTTATTAGTAAAATAAAGAATTTAGAGTAAATAATAATAAGTTAAGGTATTAAGAGACTTTAAAATACTAAGAGATTTAGATTTTTAAATATAACCTAATATAGTGTTAATATTATAGATAAATTAGGAAGTATAATTAATAGATCTTTAACTTAGGATTAATAACTTATTTATATTAGGTTTTAAGGATAAGACCTTTAGAGAGGGGACCTAATGTTATAACCTATTATATAAGATAATAGTTAACTAACTTACTTAAGTATTAAGTAGTTAGGATAAGACCTTTATACTATAGGATTATAAGGATAGTAAGGACTTACTTAGAATATAGAAGAACTAAGATATAGGTTATATAATAATAAAGAATAAGTATAGATAAGGGATCTATAATAAGCGCTTAGTAGATATAAAAATAAACGCTTATCTTATTTTAGAATAAACGCTTATAATAATATAAAGATAGTACTTAGGAATAATAGAATTAGTTAGATAGGAAACCTATATATAGTGCGACTTAAGCTTAGCTTAAAGTTAAACTTCTATAGCTTTTTAGTAATTAACTTTATATTTATCTTTAGGATACTTTTAGCTTATCTTTATTATGAATAACTTATTAAGTCTAAGACTGATCACTTTAGCTTCTAAAGACCTAATCTACTACAGCCTACAACCTATAACCTAGACCACAACCCTAGTATACTGTTACTACGCGTCAATCCCCAGCTTCTGTTAGCAGACCCTACTATCGGATAGCTGACCGTAACACTCAGGTAATTGAGTAGCGTTAATATGAGGCTATTCCAGGAGGGCAGGAGGTCTTCTAAGGGCAGGTGTGAGGGCAGCACAGCAGGTAAGAGAACTATACCCTAGAGTTTCACTAAGGGCTCAGCGTCCAAGGTCTGGTATTTGGGATACTCGAACTCATATTTCCTATCTGCACGAAAGCAGACTTCACATCGAACAACCGAAGACCAGAGCTTCTTGTCATTGATACCTAAGATGACAGGAGAGTCTAATTGCCGCCGCAAGACGAGCTTGATTTCGAAAATGTACCTTCCTCATGAGTGGTGACGTTTGGACATCCCAAAAGCCATCCCTCGTCTGTGACAAAACCCCCCCGAACCTGCTACTTACGTCCACGGTCTTGCTTGAAAGGCTTCCAATACCATATGGATAATTATCATCTACAGCAACGATTCAAAATCGGGTACACTTTGTGAAACGCAAATCGGTCAAAACTGCATTATCTGCCTCGGGTTAGAGAACAAGACACGCCTCACTTCGCTGTGCTATTCATCGCTGGTCTCACTAAGAAGGGCAGGCACCACTCGACACCACATCACTGAACCTTCTCTCAGTGTATTTCAACCACGAAATGGAGAATACCAGAACCTCCGGTGTCGTGACTAACAGTCGGTCCACCCCAATATTCATTCATTTGTGCAGCACTAATGTGAATCAGGAGCCTCGGAGGCCGAACTTGCGATCTCCGCCCTTCATCGAGAGACGATGGTGGTTTTGACGGCAGTCACCAACTCTCAGCAGCGTAAACGAGATCTTCAACGCAGAGGTTAGCCGTCAAATTTGGATATCATAGCTCCAGGGCCTCAAATGACTGATTGCTCTTCCCTAACAGGTCCAGCCCTGATACCGGGGTCTGTGACCCGAAAGTGGTACGCTTTAGACACACAAATCACTGCCTACATGCGTGATGATGCGCACGAGCTTAGGTTGAATGATGAGATTACGGAGTGCCAGAGACGGATTTCGAATGACATGTCGCTCAATCGATATCCTGAGGCGAACAACGTGGACATTGGCCAGTTGTATCTGCTGTTTGCGGCGAAGCTGGCTCTCGCTGAGCTGAGAAGAGCTGCTGCTATTTGAGATGCAGCTTAGAATATTTTGGCATCGAAAGCCCCCTGATACGAGGGCTATATTACTATTCACGTTCAAACAAGCATGCTAACAAATAGCTCGGTTTTTACATACCTCATGGAGTAGCGAATGCAATGGCCCACATGGTCATGTCTGCTTCGAAACAGCAGCTCTTTGATCAGAGACCAGTCAGATTGGCGAGGGCTGCCATTGGGAAATACAAGGGAACGTAATTGGGGGCTTTGGACGGACTGACAAGCGCTTCGCATGGTTAAAGGGAGAGGTCCCCTGGCTTCAAAGTTCGCACTGGGAACTCTGTCATGCCCGAGGGCAAGAGCTTCATCAAGGCAGAGAAGCAATATATTTCTGTTTCATGTCATAAGTTTCATAGATTATTTGACATGCATGCAATCAGTATTAGTTAGTGTTCAATGTTTCCCGTGGATATTGGAACATAACATGTGAGTTCTAAAGTGATGTCGTTTGTGCTGTCCGCTTGATATTAGCTGCAGAGCTCTTGCAAAGAAGAAAGTGTCGGCAGGATCATATTCGTGACTATTCTTGGGCGTTTGTCATGGACAAGCAGGCATTGAACAAGGAATGAGCTGTGCATTGGAGATGGCGATAAACTGGTCTCCAAAGCAGGCCGTGTCATTCGCGCGGGCATAGCGGGAGAGCCGATCCCTTAGCGTGTTTAGATCCCATACTAGAGGAGGTAAAGGCCTTTTCTCATTCTAGTTCCTGTGCCAGATGTGTTATATCTCCACATACAGGGAGCTGAACTTGGGCAGGCAAACACATTGAACCTTTCGACAGCCGGCAGGGAACCCAAAAGTTCCAGCACCGCCTCCGAGATTAACTGATGACATGCATCTGAAGTGACTATTTTGATGATTCCAATCAGATAGTCGCGCTTCGGCCAAGATTTTCCCTCGTCGGCCAGGGTCCGCAGACTAACCGCGTCTCAGCTAAACCATGCCGACTGATGCGTGCCGTCTCGAGCTGGTACATCATCAACCCCAATCCCTTTCTGAGCTACAGGAGGTGAGGCGGCCAAATGAACTTTAGGTCGCCCGCACGCGCAACGCACTCAGTTCTTAGACTGTTGAGCAATTCATGATCATCATCTCCTGCACTGTCCCACAGTGACAACCTGCGTGACATCTACGCCTGGTACTTTGAAGCATGTCTTGAAGCAGTATTCGGTTTACCTATACGATTGCTTGTGTAATCTGTCTGGAGAGTTCCGAAGCAGAGATCAAGGACCGTTTCCTCGGGGGAGCGTTTGGAAAATGCTGCTGCTCCTCCGACACGGGTCAAACGAAGATTACACAATGCCAAACATTCAAGGTGCCTCGAGAATACGGAGGAATTCAACCTCCGAAGAGCCCAGAACCAATCTTCTCAGTTTGACACCGCGCCAGAGGTCACCACAGGTCATCAAGAAGCTTCGATTCAACAATATCACCAACGTAAATGACGGCTCTACCGAAACACCAACGTTCAATTCAACGGTTACAAGTAACGCTACAAGTGAAGCTTCTTCTAGTAGCGCATCACCTGGTACCCGATTATATTCAGGTAGCGTCCCTGAAATCTCTCCTGGCTCGGATGTGGCTGCTAACATGGTGTCCGAACTCCAACCCGAGAGTCTGCCAAAAAGTAAAACATCAACCAATACCGCAACTAAATACTTCTTCAAATGTTCCTTCAACTTGCGGGATGTTGAAGAGTCGTTCTTACTCAAGAGACGGAGGACATACGAGGAGAACGGTACAAGAAGATGCCCAACCTCGCCATCAAGTGAAGATTCGCTTTGATATCTAGCATCCCAAACCAAAAGCGGGTATTCTCAATCTCAACGCTAGCGCCGTCTTATCTACAAAGACAGTACTTGCAATTTTCGTTTTGCAATGCTCGATGTTTCATATAAACTTTTCGTCATCATTTCTTTCCCTTTATATTTTCAGTCACAAAAAGGTACGACGACGGCTTCTTTAGGGGTTGAAAACCTGTATTGATTGAACGGCGATATTATGCGAGGCCCTCGTCCACTCGTTTAGGTGCTCATGGAGGGAATCATAGCCCTCCACCGGTGGACTGCCGTCTCGAACTTCAAGAGGCTGTGTCTTCAAACAACTGCATGGCGACATCGCCGGATGCCAACCTCTCAGTCAAGTTTCCTGTGCATGTTGAGAACCTCCGAATGATCATCTTGTCGCGCTAGATGCAAAATACTTGAGCGAAAATGGCTTTGAGTTCGCAACTGTTGATGCTGCTGGGAGAATCTCCAAGCTTTGATGACAACCAGCTGAGCGACTTCTCGAGCGTTCGGGAGAGGACTCTCTGCGACTTTTATGAAGATATTGAAAACAGATCGGGCAATGCGAGCACATACACCAATGCGATTTGCACCCAGGATCGTCAAAGAGACGTCCAGAACGGGAGGTATCCAAGTCACTACGGCAGCAGAGTTCATGCATCTCGGATCAAGCTTTTCAGTGATGTAAGTGTCTGCGCTATCAGTACTCACGCAACTTGATCGGTGGCTTTTGGGAAAAGCCGAAATGGGGTGGCAAGGATATTTTCTGATAACGTGCAGAAAAGTTTCCCGAACTTAGCCTTGCGGAGCAAAGTGAACACTCGACGGAAGATGGCTTCGTCTACAGAGTTTCAGCTCCTTGTCTCATAATAATGATCCGTATGATTGGTATGAGTGAGTCTAATAAGCTTCAGTACAGAGGTCGTCTTCATACGCACACCCCACACCATAGCGCAGTTGGCATCTGAAGGCAAGCTCATGAAAAAAGCGACTAAAAATATCTTATGCGCGCCAGTATTAAAGGCTTAGTGAGTGAGCATTTGCAAAAAGAAATATTGCAAGTTATTAGCAAAAATTTACATACAACACCGGGCATTCGCCGGTCGTCACCGACCCGACTACTACTCCAGCCCTTATTGGCTTATCTATGGGAGAGCGGACGGGATCCCGAGTTTTCCAATAGGTATGGTCGTATGTGACAGGACTCGGGGGCAATGGGTCTATAGCGACATTGCGTCTCTAACGGGCAGCCGTCTACGTACAGGTCTGCTCGCCCCGCCAAGTCCACCAGCAGAATATATGCACGCACATTCAGCTATTATTTCGGAGTGGAGCAACTCACCTCGGACACTGCACCAGTGCACCGTGAAATGGGTCGGGAGCTGGCGACCGAAAGAGTGGGTCCGGCCGCACTGGTGGACGGACGGCCTCTGGCGGAGCCTGAATCCATCCTCTGCGCAAGTGGTCGTCGGCGAGTCATGTTCACTGCCCGATCGGGACTCAGAATCGGCTGTGATTCGCCGACCGACCAGCGCGACCGCAAGCCACACTCGTTGGTTTCTGAGATGCTCGGCGTCCACAGCATCGTCCCTTGAAGTTTCGTCAAGCGCGCCTCCCCATAGTGGCTCGCTCTCAAGCTGCATTTGCTGACGTGCCAGTCGCTATAGCAGTCACTAGGAATGCATGAGACGACGGCGTGCTTTGGCGCAGTCTGGCCAGCGGCGAGTGGACGCTTGCTTGCGCGAGAGAAGGGATTCAGAAACGAACGCCATGCCTGTGGGCTGGCGCGGCGCAGCCCAACGTTCGTGGACGGTGAGGTTGTGCAAACGCAGTGCTGGGGAGAATCCGCTACATGCGCAGTGTTAGTTCGAGAAGGTAGACGACAAGTGGCGTGGAACGCTGCGTACGGTGAAGGCAGCATTTGCGACGAAGTCGTGAAGCGGCCATGTCTCATTCCTGCATTTCTGGTGCACCCTGCGACGGGTCCAGTGCGCGCAGTCATGTGTGGTCGCAGACTCATCCATTCCACCGTGATGTGTTGAGCTGAAGGGTCCAGTGTGGTCAGTGGGTACCTCCCGATTTTAGTACCAAGAATCGGGAGGTACCCATTGTGAATACAGCGATGGTGCAGTGGGTATCTCCTCACTGAAATTGGGAGGAAGCCATTTCTTTAGCCAGAGAGGATTGCCCGAGCTGCACCTCAAAATGGGAAATCCTCGGCGGCGCCCGAGACAGTCAGACTGGAAGATGCACGCGAACTCAAACCACTTTTTGTTGCAGATAGGGAAAAAACCACTCCTGTTTCGCTAATGGGTGCCCAAGAAACGCTGCAACGACTTCACGCAACGCAACGTGTAGCCCTCAAGAATCCGCGGATGCAAAGGGATGCGTCATTACGACTGAGCTCAACAGGAAGAAAATGATGCCTGGCTTGGGCAGGAACAAGCCGCGAATTGGGTGGAGAATCTGCGCAACGCGTCTATGAGCACACCTCTTCCCCAGAGCCAGAAGGCCGACACAGACATACAACAAACGACAAGTATGCTAGATGAGATGCTGCAAGACGACAAGATGAAAACGGGCATCAACCGAGATGGTCGTTTTCGATCCGTTGCTCAACTGCTCGAGCCCGCTCGTGCCCGCCGGAGATAGTGGGAAAGGTCGTGATACGTCGTCCATACCTGCCTGCCTCTATTGCTCTTTCAAATTCTAAGCCAAGTGAAAAATTTGCGTACCTGCCTCTATTGCTCTTTCAAATTCTAAGCCAAGTGAAAAATTTGCGTACCTGCCTCCCTGCTTGACCTCCACCACCCCTCGTTCTTTCCGACAACAAAATCTTTGGCGAGTCCGAGCAGTAACTTCTGCCAAATTCGGTTCGCCTCTGCGATTCTTCTCTTGTCCACATTCCAACCACCGACTCCAGCAACACGCTCCCTTGCCCCCGTGGCCAATCCGAAACTACTCAACACGACAACTCACACCGGAAAGGCCCTCGAGCTCGTTGCTTCTCGAGCATGTCGGTTGACGCGAAAACCCGCAACGTGGTCTTGGAGCCTCCCCGTGACGCAGTTGCTGCCGCGCTGGATCAGGCAGAGCAGTACGGCCTCGCCACAATTTGGCCGCCCTCCGCCGCTGACGGCGCCTTGCAGAATTTTCTCAACGACCACATCTCTAGTCTCGTCCAGAATCTACCTGATACAGGTGCCGACATAGACTCCACGCGCCGATGGCTCAATGCCGCCCTCGATTTTCGCCAAACTGCGCTCAAGCACCCCGTTGCCTGGACTGGCGCTGAAATGCATTCACTTTCGGGACTCGAGCTTTGCGAGTATCTGGTCGAATGTGGTCTCGGCAAATGCCAGGCTAGAGAAGTTGCCAGAGATGTTGTGTCCGCCCGCGAGGTCCGTGTCTCTGACTCTCACGTTTTTCATGTTGCTAAAGCTTTTTCCTTGGCAGACAAGAGCAACGTGGATCGCCAAGATTACCGAAATGAAACAGACGATGATCGAGCAGGCCCACGACACCTGTATCGAAGACTTCAAGGTCTGCGACACGATTCGCATATCATCCATCCGTGCCTGCTTGTTCATGATAGTGGCTGCAACGTCGGTTGGACTCATTCATTGAAGGTCGCGCGCTTTTGGTGGGCGTTGTGGTGGAAGCATTCGCATGCTTCCGCATCCACTCACCACCTGATATGATAAGGAGGGAGCTTTTGTTCATTGTTCATAGGACAGACAACAGATGTTGTCTATACCGACGGGTTCAACGAGGTGACATCATCGTGAGCATGGTTCGGAATGGCCTCGAGATACGCAACTGGAATAGATCAGACGGTCATTTGCCACAGCCTCTCGGATCGATAGACAGCTAGGTACTCTTTTCTATCTCCAAATTGGAATTCCAAGTCATGAGAGCAAATGCCACTCAAGTCCCCAACATCATATCCTCAAACCGAACCACTCATTTGAATTCTCTCCACGTCCGTCCATCTCTGTCCAATTTGTAGATTCCAAGTCAAACTTCTCACCCGATACACATCTTTTTTTTCACCCTTAGCTGCACATTCATCTCGCTAGATCATGGTTCAATCCTGCTCTCATATACCATCCGCTAGACTGCGAACGCATACAACATTCCTAGATTGCTCATCTTGCACGTCACTGATTGCCACAGATGCATCCGACGGTGATGAATTCACGATCAAGTCTCATCCTGGATCTCGAAACTTGTGGCTCGACTCGCCTGACGCTTCACGAGGCATGATGCACCAGCCGACACACATCCCTTTGAATTGATTGTTGCATTTTCCCCATACTAGCGAATATGCTTTTGGCGCTATTTATTGATGCCGACTCGCCGTATCGGCTGTCAAATGTCTGAAGCAAGCCTTAGCCATTTCCGGCACCAATCCCCAAGTATCTCATCCTCTTCTTCTGATGTTTCTGCAAGCAAAGACAGACAGAGACACTCAAACATATCTCCCAATGGTCAACCAGCTGATTTGGCGAGCGTGCATCAAAATTCACAGCACGGTGGTCTCGCAAACGCGACTCAATATCACCTCACGCCAAGAACCCAGACTTGGGTGGTGAGCGTCGTGATATGTCATTTTGCGATCATCCGCTATGGTAT
Source organism: Colletotrichum sp. SAR 10_99 (assembly GCA_028654355.1). Lineage (NCBI taxonomy): Eukaryota > Fungi > Ascomycota > Sordariomycetes > Glomerellales > Glomerellaceae > Colletotrichum > Colletotrichum sp. SAR 10_99. The sequence goes on from JAQIUT010000066.1 coordinate 47,055, forward strand.
TTCTGCTGCTGCGAGATGTAGAGTCGACAGGCAGCTGCCATGAGAAAGTCCGCGCCGCTCAAAACTATAGCCATTCGTCCGAGCATGAATCATTACCTGATCCAACTAGATGACGGAATGTTCAACAATAGAGACTATGCTTATTATCCCGCAAGCCGGGTTCTCCATGTCTTTGATGGGCAAGTCGAATTCCATCTATAGATTCGCTCGGGAAAGGTCTACGAAAGATTTGTTGAGAATCCGAGGAGCTTCTCCAAAATTCGCACACGCACGTTGTGGCAACCGCATGGTGAAACTCACCTTACAATATCTTTCTCATTTGAAGCTTGATATATTAGTCGCGACGGAACTCACACACACACAGGCGAAAAACGCCATGCAGATGCCTATGACCAGCGCCGGACAAGCGACTCGGGTAATTGGAGACAAGGAGTCTAAGATGCTGCTTGGAAACCTATGAATACCCGTGCTGCCATCCACATAGTTGCGTCCTGTATATCGAAATATCGAGCATCAGCATTGGCAGACACTAGGAGTACAGCTAGAGTCTAGCTTACGCCCAAGACGACCAAGTCTTCACCATATCTTTGCCCTCATTGATATACCTACTCTATTTATGCTGACAACTAATCTATGAAACGGAAAATTCAATACACACCTGCATATGCCCCTATACCGATTACATGCTGGTTCGAGACGCGCCAGTTCCTAAAACTGCCCGACGTCGATCTCCCTGTGCATGTTTAAGTCCACTCTGTCCTCCCGCCGACCACACCATCGGATATGCTGCGCGAGCCCAGTTCTCACATCACATAAATTACTTGAAGTAATATGTCTTAATGTTTGGCAAAAGTCAGCTGAAGAATCTCTCTCGTTGCGCAAATGTGTTTCCATAGCCTAAACAAGTCAATGTCGACGACCGACTGAGAACAGGAGCTGAATAGACGGACGCACGTGTCAAGAAGGGCACGCCAGCATGAAAGTCTTGAAATACAGGGCCTCAACTGTATGGGCGGACCAGGAAATCCTGAGATCGATGGGGAAAAAATCTTGTCTGGGCGTCTGATGAGGAGAGCAACGATGTATTTCGGACAAAGAAGCAGAATTTGCATTGTAAGGCGGAGCGGACTCTAGACCGGAACATGATGAAAATCGAGCGCAGGGCTCAAGCTGTCAGTCAGCAAGAACCTGTCGTAGGTGGTAGTGATCAAGCTTAAGACCTTTTCGATATACGAAATAGCATGAGTACGTCATTTATCGCCCCATTACCTTATAACTTTGTCGAACCCGTCATCTTTGTGCCTTGCCTGTTGCGCCTGCAGTTCGGTATCTTCCTCGTGTTGACTGTTCATCGAACTCGTATCCTAAGCACAAACTGTGCCGATCTCGGGCTAGGTTAGAGCTGCTGAATGACACCTCCGTCTTCCAAAACTTCCGAGTCCAGCAAAAGCGTAACACACCCTGCGCTAAGTATTTCTTGCAGATATTGCGTTGTTCAAACGTCCTCGCAGAAGGTGGTCTTCCTGGACAGCTGTCGCCTTCTTGTCAATGGCCCCTGAAATTGCTCGTTCCTCCACCTCAAAAATTTGATCTATGCCGCCTCAACTTTCGTAGTTCTAGTTGTATCATTCTCAAATAAATTGAGTGATACATCGAGCGATGGAAGCGCCGAATGCGTGTGAGTGAGGATGTGAGTGAGGATGTGAGTGAGGATGTGAGTGACGAAGGGAAGTTCCGAGTGAGGCGCACTAGTACGTGATCAGCCGGTTCGTCTCTGAGACTGTGGTGGCCTGTTGTCTTATCTACTTCTCTCCGGTTCCAGTAGGCCTTTGGAATAGGTATCATGGTCTAACTTGTAACTCCCCGAAAATAATGGTTCTGTAACCATCACGCATTAAAATGAAAAACACAGGCCCTGCAGTAGATGATGGACTTGTACAGGATATCGACGTTCTCGAGATTGTGATGGATTCCACTGTCTAGTGTTCCGAAAGGCTTTGGTGCATGAAGTTTGTTACTTTACTCTTCACAACCGAGATCTGGTTGGCATGGTCTCCTATGAAACACCCAGGCATGCGTGGAACCGGCAGGCCGACAAGACAATGTTGATATAGTCAGCTGAAAGGTGGTAGCAGACGTTGCAGTATGAGTGTGAGCAACAGATTGGTTAAAGCTCTCTTCTATTGCGTCGAACGAGACATCGACCTAGCAAGCCCCGCAGATGTTCCTGGCAAGTCGTCCAAGCAGCAGTCATGTTCCCAAAGGTGGAATCGTGGACTGTCTTTTCTTGGAGTGATTGTAACTTCACAGTCGAGTAGTTGGTTCGCTCGACGTCAAAGCGGCTCCAGAAGCCCCCCCATTCGCGGGAGAGTATGCGTGCCAATAATTGCCACCCGATGTGCGGGGCGTCACAACTGTCGCCCACAACTTCATTTACCTCTGGGGTTGTCTGGGTGCACGATACGCACAGTGACGAGCACACGAGTTGCCAAGCCTGTGATAAGCGAGCGCAGGAGACTGGAAGCAAGCGCAGTGGCAAGTCGTAGCGAGGTTGATATACATGAAGGTTGGGCGGCCGATGGTGTGCGGGAGTTCATGATGTGCGAGACTTCGGACGATGTGGAAGGCTGAAAGATGAAATGTGCTCAAGCTAATGATGTTGCATGCAACGCCAGATTTTTTAGGGAGAGCCAAGAGATATCTACCGCGGCAGCTCCGGTGCAACTTTCCAGGGGACACTTGCATACCAGTTGACGAGTGAGATGGAGGTTCCGCCTAATGAATCAAAAGAGCCAACGACGCAACCGATTGCGATGATTGAGGTGCTTGGAGCCGTGTGCATCGTGGACATTTTTTGTTGTTGCTGTGTCCGGTGGATAAACGTCAGCACAGAGAAGACGGTGGTGACAGTGACGTGAAAGCTACATTTGGCGACTTGCAGGCGGGGACGCGAAGGCACAATTTTGGGGCTCTGGTAATCTGCAGGACGGGGCAAAGAATGCTGCAAGAAGACTCGCAGGGAGGCTGGGTGGGCATAGCGGTTCAGACGGGTGAAGAAGTCAACACGTCCTGGAGTTTGCTACAATTATCGTGATGAATGCTCAAGGCAGCTTCCAGGGATGATGAGTGAATAGCAAAAGTCGTATCAAGGACTTGTCAAGGCGCGTTCTGTTCCGCTCGGTGATTGAGAAGACGGCGCCTCAACCGGCGGCTCGTGAAGTGCCGCGTCAATCCGCAAGTCATTAATGCCTGGAGTGCAAGTCGCTTGCCCAATGGTGTCAAAACAGTTCTTTCCATCTTCAGCGTCATGTACAGTATCGGCAGGGCTCAAACATGGCGTGCTGCGGTCTTCATCAAGCCGCGAGAAAGGATGGCAATGGGGGTGGCATCAGTGAGGTGCGATTGCCGACGTTGTCGGTCAAGGAATGGCCCGTACACTGTGTGGTGGTGAGCTGCGGGGCCGAGGACCGCTTCCGACGCGCTGGAAAATGAACGTGCTCTGGTAGACGTGAGTTTGGTGGTCGTGGCGTGTCTTGTCTCCCTCATCATGTTGTTGCGGCCGAAAATTTCCATCCGGGTTAGATCACGTCACTGCCATTTGATTGACTCGCTGCTATGCGGGGGGTAGAGTGGAGTCGCTGCCATCAGGGGAGTCGCTACCAGAAGTGGAGTCGCTGCCAGAAGTGGAGTCGCTACCAGAAGTGGAGTCGCTGCCAGCGGCACTCATACACCTGTACCACACAGTTACTTCCGATATCCTCCAGAGCTATCGATACAAAGCAAACGCACAGAACGATAATTCCACCGGAGCAGTGCCTCTTTTTTTCCTCCCCCATCGCTCTTTCTTTTCAAAACCATTCACCACCAACTGCCTTCCGCGATCAAACCGACGTAGTTGTTTTGCATCCTGCTGCCGACGTCCCCAAGGCGGCCCTGTATGTCTTTTTCCTCCCGTCTGCAATCACTCACGATCTCGGCAATCAATGCCACTCCACCAAAGCATGGATAACTCCAGCGAAGTGGAAATCTCTCTTGCGCCCAACGTCAAAGACGCCATCGTCGGCTTCGAGCGGGGCGTCACTCTCGAGCCCGAGGACGAATCTGAACACGGCATCTGGGCGGCCAACATCGTCTCCAGCCTTGGAAGCCTAGAGAAAGACGTCGAGGCCTCCATCGACTTGTCGGACCTACGGGCGTCACTGTCGCACGCTACCCAGCAAGTCGTCATTCGAGCCTTGGACGTCGACCATGATCCGGCAACCCTACACACACGCTCCCCAAACAAGCTAGAGAGGTGCTGCCTCACGTGGAAGGTCACACCTGGCACCATTGCCTTCTGGTTTCGCCTGGACCACGGTCGACCGTTCTTCGATGCTCTTGCCGCTTTCGCCAACACACATCCTCGCTGGCTAGATGCTCTGCGCCTCGTCCGACGCTGCTCGACCGACCGTCGTGGAGCTTCTATTATGCAAGCCCGAGACCGTGGCATTACTACGCAAGACCTGAACAAAGCTGCAGGCATGGATGCGCTGCCGCCTGAGTTGGCCAAGCAGCCAGTGATCCAAGTAATTACACCCTATCCCCATCTGCGCGCACAAACGCCCTGCTTGTCTCGTTTCCAAGCATGCTGACCGTCTCACTGTCAGCCACAATCAACCCCCGCCCGAAGCGGCAAACACCGCACATCCCTCAATGTCACCACGAGCCAAACACCTTCGTCGAAAAGGCAACGCCATAACTCCTCGACAACGCCACTCCTCCACCAGACTCGCGATACGATGGTATCCCTCGCTCTCGGCGAAGACCTTGGCGCCAACGGTATTGGGGCCTGCGTCGATGCTCTTCTGACGCTCAGCAAAGTGAAGCCCACGTTCCACATCTTCGACCCCCGGGAACCTTTTGAACGATATGCAGAGCAGGAAGTTACGGCTTGCCTTCCGGACAACTTGGTCGTTCTGCTGCGGCTGGAATCCGGTAGCAGCTGGATCGTCGTACATCTCAAACGGTCTGTAGCACACGTCGACGTTTGCGATACGGCAGAGCCCGCGACCGAGTTAGATGTGATCAAAGCCTGGATTGAGCCATGGATCAAGGCGCGGCAACTGGTAGATCTTGGGCAGCCAATAACATACACATCACTGGTATGTCTTCCTTCATCACATCACGTAACGGCCCCATTGGTTCAAGCAAATACTGATCCTTGAATGGCAGCCCCGTACCGAACAACGAATCAAGACCAGCAGCGGTATCCTTGCTCTTGCCCTTGCAACTTTCATCTGCACGGAGCAGAGCGATCTGGCCCAGTTTGATGTTGAGGTGACCCAGCGAGATCTGCAGAAGATTTTGTCTGGTGATTTTGCTCAGCAACTTGGTTTACAGGGCGGAATTCCCAATCAGGCACAGCCAGAATCAGACCTGGCAATCGGCAATCCGAGTTCCCAGAACGCCGTCGCCAGACTTGTCGGCGCAGCTTGTCCCGGCCTCCGGCCACTCCTCAACACTGTTCAGTCGACTCTGAAGCACAAGAGCGAAGTTGTTGGCGATGCACTGAAGCAAATCAACGAGGATATTGTGCGCAACTTGGGATGTAGCCCAACTGAGTTGTCGGTCAAGATCAACGCACTTGAGACAATTATTACGAGAGAGTTGGCAGAGGATACAACCCTTCTTTTGAAGCAGCGCGCAGCCGATAGTGACGTTGCCTTCTTTGAGGGTATTGTGGACAAAACATCAGCCGTAACCGAGCACACTTCAGCGGAGAGGCAAAAGTGGATCGCAGAGACGGAGAAGAGTCTAGTCAACGCGAAGGCGCTTCAAGAATCCCTAAAAGTCGAGATCGAGGGTCGACGGGGAGACTTTCGCCGAAACAAAGTCTTGTTGGAGACTGGCCGGGCATATCACACGCTTGTAGCGGACTTGAACGCCACCCAGGTCTACACGAAGCAAGCTCTTGACAGTATTTCAGCGTTGGTCTAGATATGCACACGGGAGGATGGTCGGGTGAAATGGGCGACGCGAACCCAGAGGTTGTGCCTTATTTTTGAGAGACGGATGCAGAACAAGCCCAGAAGCGGGCTTATGTATGAATGGGTCATGAGTGCATGAATAGCAGATCAGTAGCATCGGAAAGCAAACCGTCATGTGTCAGTCATCTTTCGTTTTTCAAGCCATCTACGAGTACCTTGTCACTCACGGGTTGAGTAAGGCCACAGATCATTGTAGCCTCACACTGTCCTCACTCTGGAAGAATAGAAATTGGTCTTTCTGCGACCAGTGAGGCCTGGAGCCATATGATCGGGAGAACAAGTCCAGTCAAGCCACCTCAGACTCACATTCACAATGTGAGACTGCTTTGTTACGTTTCATGTCAATACAACGCCCTAGTTCTGCTGGACATCCCCGTGCGACAGACCTTGCGCCATCTCCCACAAAAGCGGCTGCAACCTTATCCACTGCTGTAAAAGCCCTTCCCATTTAACCTTCCCCATTGCAATTTTGTCTACTTACGTTGGAAGCATGCCTTCTTATTGACACATTGCGAATCTTCCTTCTGTGTCGAAGCCAATGATTACCGCCCAAGACGCTGCCGGCGCCGTCTTACCATACCAAAGACTCGTCAAAGCCACATAAAGGTTTGCTGCAATTCCCTCACACTTTTTCGTCTCCAGCATCTCCAAGGACAAAATTCTGACTTGTTACGCAATTGCCGAGAACTGAGCTCTCGATGAACATTCAGCTGGACACACTTTCGAGGCTGGTCGCCAGCCGTGCTCCTTGGTTGCTCGACTGTGGCGCCATTTTGAAAATGGGTAAATTCCAACGAAGGTACAAACACTGTCGCAACGCCCGAGTAAACAAGGACGTCGGCGGCCATTTCCAAATCGTATCTTGTCGTCTCATCATTACTGAGACACCAAAGGTGTTTGCTGAAATTGGATAATACTCAGTCTTGTTGAGACATTCTTTCCACTCAACATCTTACGTGCAATACTCCTTAGGACGGCCTTTGCTTAGATCCACCCGTTTTCATTCCACTGTTGTCTTGAACGAACAAGTTGTCTGTCCCAATAACCTTAGCCTCCGGAAATTCGACGTCAGCCATCGTCAAGAATGTCGCTTTTTTTGCCCTCCGGCCGGAATCGGCCTCGCCTTCCGCGCTGAAACGATGCCTCTGATGGCGTTTGATAAAACCTTATCAACTGATTGCGTCTGGGTTGAGTTGCTGCTTATCCTGCCACATACCATGATCCCCAGTTGTTGCAGAAGGCTGGCAGCAACCAAAGACGTGCCGTGCCATCTTGCAGCAATCCGTCTTGGCGGTGACGTTGCCCGGCGCGCGACGCAACGCATTCAACAGTGCAAGCATGCCGCCTAGGTGCGTCATGGCTCCAGGACAAGCGTTGGTTGCAGGGAATAGACAGGGCAGCAACAGAGGTTTCAAACCACGCACCGACCGGGCATCTAGAGCCACAGGGATGACCTCCTCGGCCGGAACTGGCATTACAGGGACCGCCGGGCTATTTCTTTCTTATTCTTAGGATAACGTCAAAGTGTGAGTTGTTGGCGGGACGGAGTTCTTGCAAGTATGCCGTGGGCAGGCTTTGAAACGAGTGAAGGTGTTTGGCTCAGGCAGATAACGACGACCGTCAATATGAGAACCTTGGTTCAATCTCAGGTGTGTTTGCTGGAGCAAAGCATTTCTGTTCGTGTATTATCGCGGAGCCGCCACAGGATAACAAGGAATGCGCAGCACCAGGCGATGCTCATGGCCATGTCTGTCTTAGGAATCGTCATGACGTGCGGTGTTATTTGCGGGGTCTAGCAAAAACATGAAAAGGAACTTCAATAGGGCGCAATCTGTGGAATGTATACTGCGTTACGAGTCTGATTCCTTCATGCGCCCATTAGCAAACGTGCCATGGTGTTTTCTGACAATCAGTCCGAGGCGATATATTGTTGTTGCCTAGGAAGCCTCCTGCATTTATCAAAGGAGGAAAAAGAAGGGCAAGATCGAATCCTCAAGGAACAAGATTGCAGAGGCAATGAATATGACGAAAACTACCATCAGAAATATTCTGTTGCAGCTTGGTCACGTGCGTAGGAGAGGATTCTGGTCAACAAATCACGCAATGGAGCACGTATAGGAAGCTCAGCATTCTTTAAGCTTCAATAGATTGTTGGCTCATTTTCTGTCTATTTTATCCGTCATCACATTCCCTAACAGAAATAGCTGAGGTGCAGAGGCCGAGAAAATCACGATAGTGGAGGCATGAATTGACTCACTCTTCCCAACCTCTCCTTACACTCGTATTTCTTTTGATTTGTCCCTGTTCCCAAGACACTACGATGACTTCGACGGCTTCGAGTTGACTCGCAGCAAGTTTTCTTCAGGTTTGCCGAAGCAGGAATCATCTCAGAGCCCCTCGCCATCAAGTAACCAGCCGCCAACACAGGCCGTACCCAAATCATCATCTCAAGGCCACATATACCAATGAAAACACCTTGTGGAGAGGTCAAAGAGATCAAACCAATCACTGTGATACAAGTTCCGGCATCGCTCAGTCTGCTAGTTTTCACCAACCTTGCATTGTGTCATTCACAGCTCTTCCCAGCGTGAGAGACTCCCCTAAGTTGGTTGCGGCGTCAGCGGCTTTTTGCGAATGTAAGATCACGTTCTGAGCGAGTGGCTCACTGAACGTTGCGAAGTATCAACGTCCCAAGTGATGGTAAGACTGGCAGAACATTCTCGAGCCGCATCACTCCGGGAAGCATTGCTTGAAATTCTCTCTTCAAACAAAGTATGTTTTCTTACGAGTCCACTCTGCTCGCTGGCCGACCAGAAAGACCTACCTGCTCCTCCCTTCCCGCTATTCTTATTCTGCGCAATCGGAGTCAAGGCTGCGCATGCCGATCTTCAGCTGAGCTGGCTTCGTTCAATTGGCTATTTTGCCATCAAACATGCGATCCATTGCTATAAATCTCAATCATTACGCCTGGACAAGGCTGCGTGGATGCAAAACCTGCGAACCTTATCCCTTGCAGACAAAATTCTTGCTGGCTGTCATAACGATCCAGTTATCGACAGCACGCTTCCGCGGACGGAGAACGCCACCGGCTATAACTCATTAAAGGGTGATGCTGATGCCAGCGTCCGGCACGGAGTGTACCGCAGTATTTGGGTCTGAATGAAATATAGCTTGGAGCGATATGATCAGGATTGGCATGGTCTCCGAAGCCACAGGCTTGTCTTGTGTGTTCATTCCAAAAAGGACGCTGTTGTCGCTATTCACCTCTTCCCCCACGCGGTCTCGTATGTTACTATTGTGCTGCCTCCACCATGACCGGAGTTGATTTCGGGGTCAATGAAAAGGGAGGGGAGCGGGGGTCAGTATCTTGAGACAACTCGTGTTGAGTCTTTCATAACTGCTCATGTCAGACGAAAGCGTCGCAAGCCTTGAACAGTCGGCTGTCTCCTTTTCAATTTTGTGTATCATTAGAATGCGCATTCGGCAGCGTTGCAAGTCTCCGCACCAGATGAGGCACTGGTCAACAGAGTTCATGCATACATCAACACCGGTATAAGGCGGCCTCTGAAATCGTCGAAGAATGGCGGTGGATCAATTGCGGACGTCCAGCGCCATCGGGGCACTTGATCGTAGTTTTTAGACATTGAGAAGCATGGGAGAAGCTCTGAGCAGATCAAGAAGTTGCTTGGACGGCAAGGTAGGCCAATTCCAGATGCACCGGTGTTGTTGAGGTTCTTGGCAATATTCTGCAGTCGGTAGTAGGAAGAGGCTTCGATGGATCATGTGCCGAGAAAATCAAGGGATCACGCGCTAAGAAGGCGAATCGCCGGTTTGGTCACAGATGGACCTCTTCGGAGGGTAGTCGGGGACGGCTATAGTGCTGTGATGAATGGTACGTACTTAGGCACTTCGCAATGCTGATGCTGGTACTCCGGCCCAGCTCACATGGAGATTGGCTTCAGAGTTTCGTAGACGTGATGAAACTTTTCTGCAGGTATAAGGGAGGGATATACTGACTTTGACCCCGATTCTGTATTCAACAGCGGGAGCATATAGCCATATGACCATGACGCTGCCAAGAGGATCCAAGATACTGGCTAATAGGAAAGGTGGGACTTGTGCATAAAGAGGACGGTCTCAGGCCCAAAGCTTCGTTTCCTGCCGTGGAAAAGCAGCCGTCATGGTTGTAAGTTCATATGGACGCCGCGAAGCTTGGCGGCCTCTCTTTTCCGGATTCTTTGGGGAACTGCCAACCATCTATCGTCACTGAAGCCATCTCGCTGAGGCCACTGCCGGGCGGCCGCTGGCTCATGTTGTCATGGAGCCTGGAAAGGAGACACGGAACTAGCATCGGCTGAGATAGACATAGAATCTGCTCTGGCATCTCTGTTTCACATATCAAGTGATTTTCTTCGGGTTTTCTGATCATCAAAAGCCGTCAAAGCAATGATTCAACGCGGAAGCTGCGTCACGCACACATAATGCGGGGGTTGTAAGCTGGTTCATGTGGAAAGCGGATGCTAGCGGGTCGACGAATATATTTTAGCGCCTTTGCGAGAGCATCATGATAGATAAGACGAGCTGCATGAAGGCAGAGACGCCGTGGGAGACTGTGCTTAGGAAGACGGTTAGCAAAGTAGAAGCAGTGATGGCGGCGTCGAAGGAAACCTTGGCGGGAAAAGCATTGCACCCACAGAGCATTGTAAGTCGTTGGCGAACAGCGCTGGTATCTGTGGGCTTCTTCGTCGCTCGATTGAACCGATGGCAAGTTTCCTGACTGTCGGCGGTCTCCCTTCTGGCCTTATATCTCTTAACCCAAAAGACTCCAAACACATATTTGTTTAAAAAACCATGGCAGGCCGTCTTTGTGGCTTCACAGCCAGGAGCTTTTCGTGGCATGCTGCGCAAAGAGTTCAATGTAGCCCATTCATAAGTCTTGAGATCACCGACGATCTTCTCATCGACCAAAATCTCGAATCTGCTCTCCATTCAGCACATGATCGTCCGCATGTGCTTGACCGCCTCCTGTTCCTCAAGCTCGAGGCGCTTGCCGCCGCAGAAGTCATACACCTCAAGTTCGCACTGGATATGAAGCAAAGCCCCGAGCTCTTGTAAGCAGCTTCTCTCTAGTGCCTTATCATGTGGCATACTGGCTGCCTTCTTATCAGAGCTTGTCTGAGTTGGTGGTGGGATCATTCTCATAATGCCCAGAGACCGCTTGCTACAACTGCCTGGCATCGGCCAAAGGATAAATCATTCATCAGTATGCTCAACCCGCTACCATGACAGTGACCCGCCATGACCATGCAGAGGATCAACCACTGCGTCGCCTGGATCGAACCCTGCAGAGCCAGTCAAAGAGGTCATCCTGTAATTCTTAGAGAACCGCTCTGATGTGTCCGTTAGATGACGCCATAACTGTCGTAAGAGAAGAGGCTATTTTTGCCGCAAGTTTGGCGGTTTCATCGTTCGTGTAATCGCCTGACGATACGTCAGCTAAAGTCAGGGCGAAGCAATAGCGTTGGAACTACTAACAAGATACAGGGCGAGTTTTATTTAGAGTTAAAGCCGCCCACGAAGCTATCGACAAAGCTGCCTGTAGACACCGAGGCCGCAGGAACGTGCCTTGAGAGCGAGCACCAATGATGATGTCGATGAAGGATTGAACGCGTTAGTTCGAGGTTAGAGTGTATCGTGCACCCTCCAAGCAGCTGGTCGTAATCACTGTCCGAGGTAGGAGGACTGCAGAACTCCTCCATCATGTTTTCGGGGTTCGTAATCTTGAACGGCTTGGCGTCCACGTCCTTCTCGGGAGTTTGGCCTGCATCATCGCACTGACCAGAGCCAACATAACTACTGCGATCTTTTGTTTCGTTTTCATACCTTGTGGCACTCGAGGCGGCATACAGTACCACCATCAATACCAGCAATAAGCGGTCTCTGACCGTTCTCCATCTTGGGAGGATGCCAACCGGATTCCAGCGCCTTCTTTAGTTACGCGCCGTCTTCATCACCTCCGATAGTTCGTTCAGCCACTGAGCCTGCAGCAACTTGATGCGCATCATGGGCACATGTTCAGTTCCGCCATGCTCAGGGTTTCAAAATTGAAGGTGTCAAGTAGTCTTTGAATGTGGCTTAGTCGCGGCTGTCAAGAAGGCCCAGCCCCGAGGTGACGGAAACAGCCTCCACGCCGATAAACAACAGGCGGTGGTATTTGAAACCAAATGGGTTCGAGAAGAAGCTGTCGGAGTAGACAACCTGCGAGGAGTCACATGGGATCTTGGATCGAGGCTGCGAGCTCAAGAACGTTGGGGGAGGGGGGTGGGGTCCGGGCAAGGTCGGACAATATTTCGTCTAGACTGAAGCTGTTGGTCCCATTCATAACAGTTGCCCAGCAGTTGAGAGGTTGTTTTGTTCGATCGTCGACTTGGGACCTCGCAGAAGTCTTCGGAAATGTGACAGTATTCACAAACGGGCGACTTTGCGTCCGGGTTGCAGCTTTCTCCTTTTGCTGTTCTTGTTGCTCGTCAGATGTCAAGCGACAGGCTTGTCCGAAGAGAGTTCAGGTGGAAAGAGACGGCGAAGAAGGGAAATAAGAGTCGATGAGTGCTCACAATGAGCAATGAAGTAGAGAAGTCCCCGGGTTCTTGGAGGCCTCCAGGGGGGGCTGGCTGACGGACATGCGGATGCGCTTCAGATAATACATCAAACCTGAACAGTGCTGAAAGCCAACGCCTTGGGGTCAGAGGTCCGCATTTGCGAGGTCCAGCAATAGTTAGGGTGCCCGCACCCGCTTTTGCTGCGGCTGTTGCACCACCGTAGTCGAGATAGAGGGAAAGGGCCTGGCCGGCACGATATTGGTTGATTTTGGAGCCTGTCAATGGCGTTTGAGATGTGACAAGGCTTTACCCATGAGGGTGGCTCTGCCGCACCCAAGTTTCATCAAATAGCTCACCGGGAAGGATTCCAGCTTACTTCTCCCACTCGACGAGCTCCTTTCCCCAAATCGACTCCAGAGTGCTGGTGCACTGATGGTTCAACTGCTATCCGGTTCGTCGTAGCCGGCAAAAGTACAACGCTCTGCGGGTTCTTCATGCGCGCCTGGCTGATGGATTGATGGTTTTCCTGGTCTTCTTATTGCTACGGTACCAAGAAAGCCAGCAGGCAACAAGAGATACCATGTGAATGCCGTCGTTAGCGAATCGCTCAAAAGCAGCAAGAGCTTTTGTCAGCACCACCCAAGATATCCTCTTGGTGTCGTCGCAAGCGCAGCCGATACTCACTGATCCGAACACCTTGCCTTTGTCACCATCTGTACCGCATTGCCTTTTCTCCCACGGCAAAAACCAGACCTGGGAGAGGGATCACTTGCGGCCTGATATTCGCATCTAGGGCGACGGTCGTCGGAAGCGGCCGGGACTACCTTGGGCACCAAGTACTTTGTTGATATTGCCGTCTACGTTGCGAATACGAAAAGTAGCGGGTAGAAAGGTGCATTTGAAGACTGGGCAAATGCGCTGTGATGCAGTTGGAAAACAATTGTATCGAGTCGCGCTCTCAAACGTTGGTGAGAATATGGATATCCTGTTTCTTTGCGCAGCTTCAAACTCGCCGTGTGCGGGAGCTGGAGGTAGGCTCCGTGTTGTGAGGGTTTTGGGATGTTGAGGCTGGTGCGCGTAGGACTGAATTGAAGATTTCGATGACGAAGAGGATATGGATGGTATTGGTTGTTCTCTTTGTGCCATCTGAATTGTCAAAACATGAGGGGATCCAGCGAGCGTAACAGCAGGGCTCCTCGCGCTGACCGTCGGAATTTACCATTGCTCCTGTATCTGCAGAGGGCTGAGTATGGTTCTAGATCATGGAATCCTTTTCCCAAGGAGAGATCTGGGTGTTGGATGCGATTAAAGTCATGCCCTTGATGGAGGAGGCGGGTAGAGTTGAACGGCTACATTGGTTGGTGGTAGTCCCAGAGGCATTTGATCAGTTTGACACCTTGACAATGGTTCCAAGAACGGACTGCAAGATAATTGGTTTTACTTCTTTCCTTGTGAAAGACCTTCGTGCAAACACTGGCCTTTTCTCCCTTCTCATGCAGAGCAAATGCATGATTCTCCACCTGATTCAAAGATCCTCCGCGGTGCGCAAGTCAAAGCCAAGCATATCCGTTCTTTGTATGTGCATATTGACTGCTCGCTGCTCTCATGTTCTGCGCAAGTGCAGGCCCTGCTCTGTGGACACAATCTCCACGCTGGGTTGAAGGACGTCTGACTCGCGGACAAGGAGCCGTACTCCCCTTCGCTTGAATGGCTTCCAACGATCATGAAAGCGGGGAAGACTGCTAGCCATATTTCTTAGACGTACCAAGAAAAGTAATTGAAGTCCATTGCCGTGATTCGTCAGTGGAATCATTTCGCCATTGCTTGGAAGCAGTTCGTGCTCCAACGCGAGGTGAATGGTAGTGTCTTTGAGAATAACACTTTCGAGACACTGCAAAAGTGACTCAGCACGGCGAAGCGTTTTCCAGTAGCTGCAACAAGGAAAGTCAAGGGGGTCGTATTGAATGTGCTTGATCTTGGTGAATAGTTGGGGTTGAGACCTGTAGAAGAAGCGCCCCATCTTCCAAACATGTTCAGCGTAGAATTGGTGCTTGCCAGGAATGAAGATGTCGCAATCTGTGCGAACGAACATAGGTGGGTGACGAGAATCTGAGCAAGGCAGCACCTCGAAGCATTCCATGACGAGTCTTCGGCCCTTTTTGTTGATCCTACGCAAAGGAGAAAGATGGCGCAGGCGTGCCTTGGCCCTCGATCCGCCGCTTTGCGCGTCCTCGTTTGGATCCGATTGGACTGATACCACTGAGGGATCATTATCTCTTAGCGAGTATGGGCAAACTCTTTCCAAGCGTAGCTTCAGACTACTGGCGTTGTCGACTGAAGTATTTCGTCGCGCATCTTTTCAAGGATCATGGAGAAAATCTCGGTGGGAATGCTGGCCGGGCCGACCTGATCGTGCGAAGTGGCCATGATGGACAATTTGGGAAGCTGGCGAAAGTTCAGCCGTTAGCAGGTGATCTTGGAAATTCGAATTGGAAGGGAAGCAGGCTCACATGTATTGGATGAGATGGAAACGCAACAAGAGTGTCTTGTCGTAAGATGGTGGGTTCCGATGGAGGCGAGCAGGTGTCGCGAATGCCGGCGAAGGAAGTAAGGCAGGTGCTGTCGTGCGACTGGAAGAATCTTGGAGCTAGCAGGCGTCTTTAATACCTTGGAGGATTTGTTGAGTTGTGCTGAAAGATGCAGACGAGCCGAGCGAATGTGTTTGATTTGGAGGTGGTCTGGCGAAGTGCAGCGGCTTGGGATCTGTCGGGAAGAGAAAGGGAAAGAGCTTGACTTGCGACTCGTGATGTGCCTGCTCCCAGTCGCACTCCATGCCCCACTGCAAAGATGTCTTGGTCAGTGTAAGGCACCTGGAAAAATGTGAGTTCACGCAAAGAACACTAAACTCAGTAGGCAGGTACTGGCGTATGTTGCTGAGGCCCGCCTGCCCGAACGGATGGCGACCACTCGGATCGTAAGGTACCTAGTTTGGGCAACGTCTGGTTGCGGGGAGTAGGAAACCGCGACTGTGCTCGAGCACGCTTTCTACCTGTGCAACAAATATCACTCCCACAATCATGTTCGCCCCGTACATATCGCCATTGGTACGGCCAGCATTCCCTCTCAGACGAGCCAGAAAGCCACCAGACATGGGAGTGAAGTGGGAATCTTGCTCCTTTCCTGCCAGCCCCTTACTAACTGTAAATTCCAACAGCCCCCGAGACCTACGAGACACCGAATCGCTCCAGCAACCCAGGTCGATGCTCGCCTTCGACTTTCGTCCAACGATTCGCAACGGGTCTGCAGAACTCCTCGCAGACACCATGACAGCTTCCCAAGACACCTTGAAGCTGTTGACACAACAAACTACCGTCGTGCGGTGGGCTGCGCCTAGATTCCATCTGCAACTCCGACTCTCACGGCCGCATCGGTACGCATCCGTCGGGTCCGACCCAAGTCGATAGCGAGAAAGACTTCGGGCTACAACACGATTCGCGGCCGCGGAGGATATCTTGAAAACATCCTTTTTGGACAAAAATTATTCCATGGGCATGTCAGTCCGGTCGTCAATAGCCAGTCGTTGGGGTCACCCTGTCTCCTTTGAATGCTTTCTGTTAGCTGTGGGTTGGAAGATCTGGCAGTGACATACGTTGAATAAGATATTGGATCGTACCATGACGGCACGGTCTGTCGCTCAAGCAGCTACCTTTCTGGTGGTTTCTACTAGCAGCAAGCACTCGTGTTTGATGCATGCATCTTCATGGCCGTGCCGAAAGGCTTGCGTTGAAAATGACCTCCATTATGGGCGGAGATGTTGGGATCTCTTGGCAGAGAGGCGCACTCTTTTACCAGCGACGCCGGGTGCCGCGCAGCTAGATGCTGAATCCACACTGCCCCGATATCTTCCCGTTGATGGGGTCAGCACTCTGACACTTTCCTGCGGCAAGGCTCACGAGAAAGCATTTGAGGTTCTCGTCAATGATGCCGCCGTAGGTAAGGGCGCGTGCCATATTTGTGACGGCAACAACACAAAGTGCACGCTGCTGCGACACTCACTGGACGTCTCAATAAGAATGCAGGCCTTCGATGTGAGATAAGCGAGCCGATAAGGTTTGGTCTGACGCCGACAGATGGTGGATTGCCGAGCCACTTACGTACTTAACTTGAGCCCGTCCAAAGTTCCACCCGATCATGCAAGCAGTGCAAGTCTTGAGGTTGGTGAGTTCTTTAGATGTTTTTGAGCCGGATAGAGCACGCAGAGGGTTGGAGATAGTGGTTCCAGTGTGGTGTTGAGGAATGGTGATTGATCTTGGGGTGCAGGGAGTGGCAGCGACTAGAGAAACGCCCTGTCCTTCGCCACAAGAGACACTGGACCTGACTTCTCGACGGCACGGATCTGAAGGGCGCAGAGGTGGACGAAACTCACTACATTGCCGGCAACAAGGGTTTCACGGACGGATCGCATGGAGAAAAATGCGGATTGAAAATTGGGCCACGACGGCGATGGGAGCTGGACGGGGGTGGCGCTGTGGACTTGGAGGGCCTCTCTCGGCATGAAGGAGCGCGCTTTGACCGACTGGCCTCACCGAGAGGGCCCCACTTTTGGGCATTTGACAGAAAGTGGAGCCAAAGACCCCTCACCGAGCTGACCGCAGAGGTTGGTGCCGTGGCGGACAGCGAAGCTGCAGAGGCATCCAAGCAACATGGAAGGTCAGTCAGGCAACTTCCGTCCAGAAAATAACGGAAGGCCGGACTCGGATCACTCTGTGAAATCGGTATGCATTCACATCTAACCAGCTAATGCTGCCTTCCTCTGCGCCTGCAGAAAGCGGGCTGGCAAAGGCGATCGCGGGTTGCGCAATCCCCGGGGATGTTTTGTTGAGATGAGAAGGAGGCAGAGGCCATGAAAACGTTTTGAGAGCAGCATTCAACTGAGCTAATTGTCACACCTGTGATGCATGGAAGCAAACGTCGGCGCTGTCAGACTTTGGCAGAGCTCGAGTGTCTGCGGATGGCGCTGCGGCGACTGGGCGATGGCCACACTTTCGCAGGGACCAATTGGATGACGGGATGAGGCGTTCTCAAACAGTGCAAGCTTGACGGTGTACCTCAAGGTAGGTGGACAACCGTCAAGGACGGGTGGCTCGTATGAACGGTGGAATACCTTATCACCGTTTGATTGGTACCTCCCGATTTGTAGTGGTGAAATCGGGAGATATCCACTGCACTCTCGCTATACTTACAGAAGGTACCTCCGATGTTAACCCTGAAATCGGTAGGTACCCTGCAACGATTGGATGCACCTGGACGGCAGCTTTGCCTGTGTCGCTTGCTATCTCCACACTGCTCTTCAGCATTGCTGTCATCGGCCCCTGGCCCTGCATCACAGCTCGTTACCCTTCCCCATATATGTCTTGACCTCAGGGTCCCCGAGTACCACGTCTGGATTAATCATACGAAGCTGTCTTGGGATTTACTTAGCTACTTCCCTTTTTCGTCTTCTACCTCTGCCACCTTGAGTGTTGCGTCGCACGTCGAAGCTCGACCCGATTTCCCCCGATCACAAACCTCTGACCGCACGCCCGACCTCTACATTGGCCACATCGGCCACAATGATCGCCGCTTGTCGCGCTTGTCACCGGCAGTTTTCAACATGTGCTTTTGAGACTCCACGCTCTCGGTGCGACTTTGGCCACCTGGAGAGCGATGCAGATGAAGTCTCCCGTCAGCTTCAACCCGTAATCGCCCGATACCCCCTGCCTTTTGACCACATCTGCCGGCAGGTAATAAGTAACGTATTACCCCGTAACTTGAAGGGTGAGCCCGAGGCAATGCCGCCGTTTGTTCTCAGAAACAAGGCTGGAGCTGTTGCTGACCTCAACACTCCCACGACCGCATTCCTCGTACGAGGCCAGATCTCGACAACAAGAGGCTTCTCGTCAAATTCGCGACGTGAACGAATAAGGCCGAATGTGGGGGCATTCCACCGAAGCTACCAGCACCATGACACATTCACACCGAGTGTTGCTGCCTTCACGATCGTGGTGCAACCACTCCTTTCCCTCCGCCGCAGGTTATAGATTGCATTGTTCTGTGACCGTCAAAAAAGTGACCACTGTTGCAATCCACTTTTTGCATTAACTGAAAAATCTGTCCATTTCTAACAATTGAGCTATCCGCCAGGGCCTGTGCAACCCGAATCCACAGAGATTTGCCCTCTGTAGGGCCATATTCGACTCGATTACCCTGGCTAGATCGAAAACATGCAGCACCATGAGTCTCCATTGGAACCTGCTCTCCTGGAAGATTCAATGCGACGACCATGACTTCGACCCCGCCATCCTAAACAACAATACCACGACTCTTGCCTGCGAGGCTTCTTGTACGTTGAGATGTTTATCAACTTGATTCACGTCCTGGTCGACGATCTTCTAACGGACGTTTGGCCACAGTGAAAGTCCCGATACCCTTTCAACACCATCCGCATCGTCAAGTCCGCCGTATTCCTTTGGACACCAGCTGTAGGCAACTTCTCTCCCAACACAGACAAACTCAGTGCTGCATGCGGCGGTTCCGACAATCTGATTCGAGTACTCCGATGGGAAAGGGCGTCATGCATCTGCCACACGCACTTTCTCACGATTCCGCATCGAGCGTCTTCGCCCAATCCCGTTACAACAGTGCTCTCCTCCTATGGGCTCTTATTCACGGCTAGAACTCGGCTTGACCGGTCGTTCCATCGCGTGTGACAAAAGACCGTTCCAACCCTCTGCGACGTTAAGTAAAACATGCGAGAAACCGATCCGCATCCTCATGTCTGAAGAGATGGTGACTCGAAGGAGTCCCTACGCCTCGGCCAGCATCTCAAGCAGCACTTCGGGACAAATGGTCTCTTGACACATCGCATCGATGTTCTTGTCGAAGAACACGACGTAGTTCCGGGCTGCAACAGGTACGTGGTAGCTGTCGAGGGCATTGCTGTCACGCCTCGATCATATCAAAACTGTTTTCCATAAGACCAAAGGCGTCTCTTTGAGGACCTGAAGGCCGCTTCGTGACAGAATGTAGACCGACAGGTCTTGGGAAATCGCCGAGATCGCGATTCATAACGGCAACGACAGTATCGACAATATCCCCAGGAAGACCTACTTGGAATATCTGCATGCCATCAAGTGAAGCTCAACATAAGTATCCAACTATAACATTTAGCTGAAGGCCAAAATGGCCTTTTGTCACGCGCTACACGGAGCCGGCCCCGGACGCGGCGTTGCTGACGAAGTTGAAGAACGTCGTCGGTGGCGAGCATGCCAACACCGAAGGACCCTGTGGGAGCTGACAAATATCAAGGGATGCGCAGATGACAAAGCGGCGTTTCAGTTATTGCAAAAGAAGCGAGACTTGATGGAGACCGACGCGAAGACGCCGATTCTGACCACCTCATTATTCATTCCGACTCTATTGATGTTGCCGATGAATTTGCCAAAGCAAATGAGTGAGAAGGTGGCCATTCTCGAAGGATACGACCATTTCACAATCGGCCTGCTCAGCTCCATTACTGGCGAGTACTACATCATGATCTCGACAATCTGCCCCAAGATTGCGAGCTACGGCCCGGCTTGCAACATAGACATCTTGGTCAGGGCTGCGTAGATGTGAAGTAGGGGGAGACAATGGACTTCAAGAGACCTACCCGGTTCAAAGAAATCTCGATGGAACGGCGAAGTGCTGGGTTGGCACAGCCATAGGGATCATGCAGGGCGATGCTATGCCGACTGCCCGCACAAGGATTGCGCCCACGTCGCGTTGGAAGGAGTAGATGCGGTAATGACCTGTATTTAGAAAGACTCAATGCACGACACGGGGGTGTTTTGCGAGACGAGGCTCCGGAGTCCAGGATCAGCCCCACCATGTCTACATCAACGAAGACGGGAAGACGGAGGAGGTTCCGTTAGGGATAGGGACAGGCTATCGGCGTTAAGCAGGGGGCAAGCCATACCGAGCATGATGAAGACCGCGGACATCGTCCTGTCACTAATTGACTCGGCGGCCGTTGTTAAAAAGCTGATTCCAACTTACAACACGAGTACTAGGGTTTATAAGCCGTTGATCAAGACGAAGAAGGTACATGTTGAGGAAATTTCGAGCCCACCCAGTAGGGGTTTTCACAGTAGGGGAAAAAGCAGTAAAAGCACCTCGGTCAGTGCCCAGTCCAGTAGCTTCGCAGTATACGTACCCAATGGTCGACGAAGAAGGCACATAAGATTACAAGTGGCAGATATAGTGGACTTTGATGCTCGAACGTCGGTGCCTTCGCGTGTGTTATCCTAGAAGCACAGCAATAATGCTATATAGGAACTGCTGACGACACGAACATGGATTTGCCGGAGAAGCTGTATCTGTGCTTCAAATTCCTTTCCAAGTCCAAAAGTCTTGTGTTGCCAAGGTCAAAGGAACCGTTTACCTTGAGGACGAAGGCGGGATGCACGCCAGGTCGGCAGACACGAAGCATCCGTCCGCTCTGACACTGGGGATGCTAATGATCGGACAAGTTTTGATACTGACCGCAATGACAGGAGTATGGGACTTTTCGTGCACAAATTTGAGTATGAAGCAGGCGACAAGACTGATGTGAGCATCCATAGAGACCTGAAAAATCGGGCTGACGAGATAGGTATTCGGCCGGCCGTGAGAAACAATTGAGTCCGATTACAACATCTCCGAGCTGCGGATACCCCTTGAGACGAAAGTGGCGATGAGCGCGGCCATGTACTCCAACAATCGGAAGCTCGCTCTACGCGACGTTCCTTCTGATGAGGCCACATCTCACAGCGAAAAACGTCGTTTTTAGTGACTTATATGTCAAGGCAAAGGGAACACGTAGTGCTCATACCTATGCCTCAACTGAACCTGAAAAAGCCTTCCCAGTACAGGGAGTTTTGGTGACCTGATTCGTAATGCCCTGACCAATGCTAGGCCGCCAGTAAGAAGGGGTTCTTTGGAGATGGGTTTGAACTAAAGATTATAGTAGCGTTGAATAGGGTTTCTATTGCATTGAGGAGTCTCCCGTGTGTGAGCTGAAAATGGGCTATCACCGGCAACTGGACGAGAAATGATTGAGACACACATTAAAGCTGACTGACGAGGAAGCATCTCATAAGAACTATCGAACCAAAGTTCCAGAATTCACGTCTCTAATTCCTCGAAGGTCAACATGATTCCATTGTCGAACCAGGTGCTCCTCGGGCTGGCCAGCAGGAGCGCCGATGGCGCTGGATTGATGATGTCTGGGCTGGACCACATGCACTGATTACTTCGAAATGACGTATAGCCTCGAAGAAGACTTCTATGACCGCTTGGAGGAGTGCATTTAGGGTTTGAATCTTACTTTGTATCAGGTTTGTACGAGATAGATAAGCTTCTTTCCGGTCAAGACTCTGGCAGCATCGTTTTGAATGGAGTCACCACCGAGGTTCGGCTCGCTTTTCTGGATCGACATGTTGACACTTACCTAATAGAGCATGCTGAACGAACGAGGAGGGGACAGGGAGAACTCTTACCAAGATAGCATACCTCGTTCCCTCGCAGATTGTGAGGTCCTGGGAGATGCTCTGGAAGATTGAGCAGTGACCTGCCGCCCCCGAGATAACGTGGACGTACTTCAGCATGTTCATGCGGGGAACGACCACGATGTGCAAGTCTTCCCCGAAACCCATCCCGTTAGTATTCTTGAGCCTCCCCATCCCACAAGAGAGACTACCTTTTTCTCGGTCTGGTTCTGCGTCTTTTTGAGGTCGTCGACCATCTTTAATATACCGATGGGCGGGTCGTCATGATTATGCGATACGGGGGTGTTGCCGAGAACACTAATTGGCGGTCCTCTGACTCTCCGCCTTGACATCGCAAGTCACATGCCACTTCTCAGTCAGATCACAGAGTTGCACATCGTCGCCAGTATTGCGATCATCCCGTCAATCCTGCGGTTCACCACGGCTGACCGCACATGGAAGTTTTCGTGATGACGCCGGGTCATGGCATTCACTGCTCATACGTGACATTGACGTTTAACTCTTCTTGTTCGAATTTCTGAGCTTCCTGAAGTATTCGTACCTATTCGTAAACCCCTCAGAACGTAGGTAGTGAGGCCCCACCCCCCTTAAACTTGGCTACAGCTGCTTGTCTGTCATGGTCTCTTTGAAACTCCCCGTCCTGGTCCCCTCTACGCAGCTGCTCGCCTCGAGGCAAATTCTGATATCGGAGTACGTGGTAATGAGGAAGACGAGCAACCATCTAAATTCTCAGACTAATATACTTTGTGGTTATCTCAAAGTCTGCAGGCTTGTCGCTAAGCATGTACTTGATGGTCGTGTGCTTTTTGAGAGAGGTGGTTGTGTTTCTGTTGCCACAGCAGGCAACATCCATGCCGTCTATGTTGTGCGCGAAGTGGCTTTCTGATAGGCTGGTAATATTCGTTCCAAGACCTGTGTATTTGACCTTGAAAGTGCACGCGTCTCTCGATTACAGCCTCCCTGGAGTGGTCGACCTGGTAGGCTACACGATGTTCGGGCCAACATCCGGAATTCGGCTGCTAATTGCCATAAGTCGCCTTGCCCTTGATGATGAACCCCTTGCATGTCTTCTTCTTCTATGAGGGGGGCTTCAGGTCGTCGTTTATAATATCGAGCCTGAAGAATTGTGAACCGAAAGCCTTACCAAGACGTGGTCTCACGTACTGGAGTATTTGGTGTGGTTGTTGTCGCTATGTCGTCATTGTCGCTCGAGCGATCCCAGTGGAAGGCTTCAATGTATTTCGTTGATTATGTAGGAGACATTAAGCCCGCATGTCTGTGTGAGGCGCGGTCGACACGATGTTCAGCCAGGACCGACTCTCAACCAAAATCACATTCCGACGCAGTAACCAAGGTATGGACGACTGGGAGACCGGTGAGCTCGGTCACGAAGAGGCGGTGCGAGTTGAAGTTCAAGGAGGATTGTCAGCCGGCAAGTTGTGCACCAGTCATGGCTTTGCCTGTCATCATGAAGTGCCTTTCGGAGTGACTTAAACAGGTCGATGGAACCTATATTTGGGAACGCAACTGGCAATGCTTCGGTCATCAGCGTGGCTGCAGCTCCGGACTGAGGAGGCTGTGAAGAGAAACTAGCTTGGTGCAGGAATGTTGGAAATACCGAAGTCCAAGTTGGCCCGACCGTCGTCTCGAGAGCCTTATAAAGACGAGCAATAGATGATGATACCGACATAGCGGAAGCTTGAGCGTTGCAAAACGACTCGTTTCTTTCCACTGTCTCCTGCGGCATGTCTCCTACTTCGCATCTACAAGCCTGGTATCCTGACTCACCCTTTTCCGTATGACCCGCAAGCTTTGAGCGGCGGGCTCCCATGAAAGCCGTTCTGTCTTCGTCGAGGTGGGGTATTGCGCTCCGTCTGCGAGGGAGGCGGCAGCGACGTCTCATATGAATTTCGAGGGTCCCGCCAGAGGTGCATTTGCCGTTTTAAACGTCGCTGTTGGTGGAATTAGCCGTCCTGAAGGCCAAAGAGTTGGAATTTCAAGTAGTAAAAGTCTGCTTTATTTTCCTAGCAGCCACTGATCACCGCCGATGCCCAAGTCAGTGCAACAACCACCAGTCATTCAACCAGGTCCTTGGAATCTGGTCGAACTTTTCACTCGCCAGTTACATAAAATGTATTCATTGCGACCTTAGGGCAAGGTACACTTATGGGGTTCGGAAGCAGAGATATTTGCGACCCAAAGTGCTCTGTGACGCCAGAAACCGACCACCGCGAGCTCACCTCTGTCTTGATTAACTGCTTGATGCTCTAAAGATTATCCGATGAGCGCATGATTGGGGAAGCAACTACAGCGAGCATGGTGGAAAGTACGAGCATCTCCACGACCGGGTGGGACTACGAACAGACGAGTCGGAATCTGGACGAGGACTTCCGGCTTCTTGATGATCATTCTAGTCTCCGTCGTCAGGGGATACAGAGCCTAAGAAAAGGCCCACTCCGAACTGCACGTTGGCGCTGGTGGTACAAAGATTGAGGTAAACGGTCATAGTTCGGAATTGCAACACGATCGAGATGCTTGTGGTTCTATAACGGGGCCAGATAATCCGCGTTTGCGGGTGCGAATGCAGGAGTCTTGAGATTCGCCAGGAGCCGTTGAGGGGGATACGCGCAGCATGCAGAGCTTGTTAACCCCTTGTTAGGATGGCAGGTCGTAGGGCGAGCTTAATGTGTCAACTGAGTAGCATGTCATGTGTGTGAACTATTCGGAAGTTGGGTGCGAACTCCGCAAGTCTTTCACCACAAGTCCCGGCCAGGCGAGAAGTGCCATGAGCGCCGCGAGTATCCTTAAAAAGCAGATCATCCGAGGCGGCAGTCCATCAGAACTATTTACTGTTCCTCTGTCTTCGTCCACCCTGTTTCGTGGCCGAATGTGCATTCCCGTGCAGGCTCTCTGTGCGGGGTTTTCTTCTACCCTCTGATGGTGATAGAGTAGCCCAGTGGCGTTTGACAAGCCTCCAATGGAGGCAGAAGTCTCTCAGGTCACTGGGACACGTGCAAAATACCCGACATTGGGGCAGAAGCAGCCAACAGAGTATCCTACTGTCGATAGAGCCAGATGTTCACGTGGACGATGAAGCCTGACAGGAACATCAAATTAAGTCGAGTACCAACAACAACACATTTGCAACTGTGGTTCCATGTCATCATACGGATGGATCAACTGCGTTCGTGCCACAGCAAGGCATCAGGGACGCTTTCAGGTCCGTTGTTGACAATGCACCAACCATCCCTCTCCTCAATGTTGTGTTGATTCCGGCTTTTGTGCATTCTCTCGTTTGTGCAGGTAAAACCAGTGCTGATGGACTCGCTGTTAGGCGACAAAGTGGTCCACGTGTGGGTACTTTCGGATTTCCAGTCGTAGCAAACCAGATCGCCTGGTGTTGCTTCATCTTCGTACGCGAGGGCAAAACATGGGAACCCTCACCAGTGGAACGTGGATACTCGGAGGTAGGTCAAGGTGCCGGCAAGTTTCGGTGGACGTTGGCGAGAATATGCAGGGCGAATTCGCCGACAACTTGACGGGTTATTAGGGGACAGTCGCCGTCGTTCCGTGCCCCAAGGAGGAAGCAGGAGAATTGACCATGATCATGCCAACGTCCGAGGTAAGCGCCCTTTGCCTCTGATACCAATGGTGCAGGAAGGCGTCGGATCTGGCTGATCAGGGTCTGCACAATTTTGCAGAGGCTGCGGTAGTGTGCTTGTCGTTGTAAATGTGTGAGTTCCCGTATTTGTCATACGACACAAGGGCGGACTCGCTGGAAAGAAGTGAGTACCTGCCGATTCCACACCGCGAAGTCGCTGAGCATCAAATCTTTTAGGGGTGCGACTACCTAATCTAGAAACCCACAGGGCTCAGAGTTCCATGTCTCCAATCGCCGCCCAGACTGAGGCGTCGCTCCTTCCCGCACATTTTCTTCCTTATCTAACGTACCTACCTCAGGTACGTAGATAGGTAGGTAGGTGCCTGCCAGACAACCTGAGTCCCTTCCAACATCGACTTCGTGGGCGTGCTGGCACATCCGCCGAACTTCAATTTCAACCGATCAACCTCCTATCGCTGCCAATACCAACCCTCCGCTACCAACAGAAAGCTTAGTCGCTTCATTTACACACTGGTTACGCCGGCCTTTCTGCTTCGTTTATCACCTCGCTCCATCCTCTTCTCCCTATTGAGATATTCGACCCCGCATGGCCGGGATTGCCCATATCCTCTACATTACATGGCGGTACTGTCCCACCCCAAAGGATCTCCTCTCAGCATTGCACCTGCACCGTTAGAAGCCAAGTTCAACCGCTTCGTCGGCAGCATACTCATCGCTCGTGATCAGGCCTACGAGCGACTTCGGCAACTGGAAGAAGCCTGCGCCCGAGAGCCATACTGCATCAATCCAGTAGATGTTCGAGCCAGGTTACCAGAACATGTCCTGAAGCTCGTCGTCAATGCCCTACCCAACGACCTCTTGTCTCTTCCCGTAGGAGACGTCAGCATACCCAAGCTGAGGAAAGCTGCCTCCGTGTGGGATATTGATCCGAAGCGCTTCTTATTCTCTATAGCCTACGACCTTCAGAAACAGGGCGGTACCTTCTTCCGACAGTTGCAGCCTCTCGCCGATCTCTCCTCCGATTGGGACCAGTGTCTTGTGCAACTCCTCGACTGTGCCAAGGTCCGACGGTCGGAACGCCGCCCAGGACGAAGAGGGATTGGTATCACACTGAGCGATATCAAGACCTCCATCCAACGTCTGGAGGCACAGCGTGTCACGAGAGCCACTCAAGAATCTTCCTCAGACGACGAAGAGGAAGAGGAAGATAAGACCAGCGAGACGGGCCTTGAACCTGACGACGAGACTACTACCCAGTCTCCAGACAAGTCGTCAGCCGAGGGCCAGACTACGGAGATTACCTCGACCACAAAAGGCAGCAACGGGAACTTGGACAAGGACACCGCAGGTACCTTTTCTCCAACAGACGACTTCGACTCAACAGAAGTAGGCAGAGGCGACCCAATCACAAGCTTTTCCAGGCACAGTCTTGACGGAGAAGAAAGCGACGCGGACCCTAGTGGCGGCAGCTCCAGGTACGACTACGACCAAGGCGACGAATTTGCTCCGGCCTACGGTGGAAACGACTTTTTCATTGAAGACGACGGCGGTGACGACTCTGTTGGTCTCGACGACAGTCTCAGTGGCGACGACGTTCTTCACGCTTCTCGTTCGGAAGGAGACGTTAGTGAAGAAGTCGGCTCCAACATTTTGGCTGAAAAGCGAATTTCCAACGGCATCTTCGTCAAAAACCACCAAGAAGACGCCTTAGTCGCTCGCCTTCCCCTTTTTCTCCATTTGAGAGCTGACGACTCCTTCACCTTCAGCACCAAAGCGGACATCGTCAACAACTGCAGTCGTGGCGACATGACTATGCTCATGGAGATGTGTGCGGATGGACGTCGGGGCGGAGATTCGATCATGGCGGGTTCAGGCATTGAAACGTTGCTGGACACGACAGCCGCAGTCGAGGCTGTGTGGATCAATGCTTCGCTGGGAAGGATTTGCGACGGTCTAGGTCCACAGTTCACCAATCTGGACAGCAAGGAGACGGCCAAGGTCGTCGACGAGGACTACCAGCCGAAGGCACATGTCGTTGAGACCATCGGTGACGCCGACATCCTACTTCTACCTATCCTGCTCGACGGCAACCACTGGGTTCTCTGCGCAGTTGACCGGGCTTTAGACGACGCCACGACCGTCGACATTTTCGATTCAATGGCATCAACTAGGCATACAGAGCAAACCCAGAAGATTGTGGACGCCTTCTTTGCCGTTTATCTACCCAGCTTAATACCAGGTCTACAAATCCAGCAATGCGCATGCACACAGCAACAGAATGGTGCCGACTCAGGCATACACACGATACTGTTCGCTATCTCAGCGGTCCTGAAGAGGCCTCTCCCAACGACCCTCCATGTTGGGCTATGGCGTCAGATTCTTGCTGCCTGCTTGGGCGGGAGTACGGAGGGCTGGGATTCTTTACTCTCGTGGGACCCTCATGCCCCGTGGGAAAACAGTATGAAGCTCACGAACGATGTCTGGATCGGCGGAGACATGAGCACCGGAGCCTTAGACCCAGTCGTCTTGGCTACCAAGCTGCGGGAGTAGCACTCCTCACGCGTGGAACTTCTCGAGCGACACGTGTCGGACTCAAAGACACTATCCAACACAGTCTTGTCCGCTACAGTCATGATGATTGCCCTGTTGAGAAAGACAGAAGCGCATGAAAATGACACCGAAAAGCGCTTGAAGAGAGTTGAGAAGACGTCGCGCTTGGAGTTTGGCCTGGTCAGTGTAGGCCAACTGTCGCTAACAGCGGAGAGGGTCGAGGGGACTCGGGTACAACTCGAGAAGATTGTCACCGGACTCGAAGGACTTGCTGGAGCTTTACGTGCTCGTGTGGAGTTATTGGCCAAGTGCCGTGAGAATGCTTCAAAGTTTGGTATTTAGTTATTATGGGTGCTCAGCATATGCATGGTTAATGAAACGGCGCATGAAGGGCGCATCGGGCATGTTATTCTGTGTTGGACGACAGAAGTATGTAGATATTCTCAATCAAGTCGACGGTCCAAGCAGCTCTGAAAGACAAGTTTGATGTGCAACATCAACATGCAATAATCTGGCCGATTTTAGAGAGCGCACTAACTTCTCTGCTACGTTCTTTTTGTTCATTGTCCACGTCTTGCCTTCGTGGTCGCTTAATTACTCCCGGGACACATTTCGTTGAGCTCA
Organism: Colletotrichum sp. SAR 10_99; assembly: GCA_028654355.1. NCBI lineage: Eukaryota > Fungi > Ascomycota > Sordariomycetes > Glomerellales > Glomerellaceae > Colletotrichum > Colletotrichum sp. SAR 10_99. Next base: position 76,042 of record JAQIUT010000066.1, read on the forward strand.
TACCAGGTAAATAGCCTCTGTCGTCCAACTTTTCCATCCGAACGGCGTACCATGCCTGATAAGCCTCCGAGACTATCCCTGATCGCCCACGACATCTTGGGTCATTCAGAGTCGTCGTACCCATCTTAACTCCAGACACTTGGAACGCCACTCCTGTTGCGCCGCATCAAGCTCGCTCAGGATTCCGTTTGTATGAAGGGCAGCGTCGGTGTTCATGCTGCACCTGTGACGGAAGCGAGCATGAATGTTGTTCAAAGATGGACCGGAGCAGGGGAAACAATGAGTCATGCTAGGGTACCTCAGGGTAGAAGGCAGACCATTGATGGCATTGGTGCCGGCTTCATGGCTGCGATGGAAGAGGAGGGATATGCAGAGCGGACCGGACAGTGAATAGCCTGCCGAGACCTTCTCCAAGGCTTATTTGACTATCAACAAGCATCCACGGATCAGGATTGGACTGAAAAGCGTACGAGCAAATTTCTCTGGGTTGACTTTGGCTTGGGTGCTGACAAGTTGGATGGCCGAGTTCGTTGTGTTGGGGCCCTGTGCAGCATGGGAATGTTCAAAGGGGAGGTACAAAACGAGAGACCACAGGCAAATTTGAGTGTCTACCTTCAAAGGCAGCGAGATGCTGCCTCAGAATATTCCGAAGCCAAGATCGCGGCGGAAAAGAGAGTGGAGGGTGTAAAGTAGGTAGATTTGGTAGATGCGCAGACCAGCAGAGGCGGGCAGCTGTTGGCGATGCTGCTGCGGACATTTGTTGTATTTGCGGGGGTTTCAGCGGTGTAGGCCCTGTGGCTATAGCGCTTACAGCGGGTGAGAACTGAAACTGCATTACGAAGGGGTTGATGCGAGATCACGTCGGTCCCAACCCAGCAATCTGTTCTTGAAAGGGCTCCCGAGACGTGGCAAGAGGCAGTCGCATGTCAATTCGGATTTTCCTGGTTCATTCGCACACCACACCAAGTTCATAGGAGCTGGCTTGTTTGATCTCTGATGCGTCGCCAAAATGGCAGGGAGTGTCGGGTGTCGGGTGTTGAGAGCCTGTCAGCGTCGGGTTTTGTGGCGTTGTTCGGTGCCAGTGCTGATGGGCTTGGTTGGGAATCGAGAATGTTCTTCGGTTTCCTGAATCCAGTGACAATCACGCAGCAATTGACTAGAGTCGTAAGGTGCATCGCCCCGTCGGTGGCGCCGCGCAACGTCAGAGGGACGTCAAGTAGGTAGGTCGAGGTTGAGGTCGATGTGGGAGAGGTCGAAGGTGAGGCTGGTGGGTTCAGGGCGCGCGGAGGTGGCAGCGCTCGCGAGGTTGATCTCGCATTCAGGGAGAGGGGCTAACAGTGGCAGCGCAGGGGAGAGATTGGTCTCTTAAGGTTGCTCGCTTGGCCACCTCCCCGGTGCCTTGAAGGCCAAGGTACCTACCGATTCCACAGCCAAAAATCGGTAGGTACCTTGGTACCTTGTGTACATTTCTTGCTTGGTGGGGCTAGCCTCCCAGGTACATTGTCCGGGGCAGCATGTACCATGCACAGAACACCTCAGGTCCATTGGTGTCAATTCAGCAATGGATGGTACCACCCCGCAACGATCTAGCCTGTGCCGTTCCCAGTGTTTGCTTGTGTGTTTCTCTGCCGCCAGCTGACGAAAAGATGGCTTCTGTTCTGTTCCCGGGTGCTGAATCCGCTTGCCTGTGTTTGCTCTGCATTGCGGGCTTGGCTTCTGATGCACGTCGCCCCACCAAGTCGAGACTATTGATTGCTGCAAATCGACGATGGCACCCTCGCCGGGCACCGTTTGTCGTTCGAGGCTGCGACGCCGCATCTTCACCCATCAGAAAAACTGATATTCCAAGCGAATACAACAAACAACGTCGCTAAATTGCCGTTCAAGAGCCCCTGCGTCGTTCTCCAGCCCGCGAAAAGAACGACTCCCAATTCGACGAAGCGCCACGCCTGCGCTGCAGGCAAACACGGCTGCTTCGTCCGCACTGGGAAGCTAAGGCGGAAACCCCCCCATGACTGCAATGTGATTGTAAGAAGTTGACAAACATAAGGGCACCTAGAGTAAGGCAATCGCACCGCCTTCTTAGAATGTACGGAGGGAAGTCGTCCAGCAAGGGTGTGACGATGTACAGAGGGTACCTCCCGATTCTAGCGCTAAAATCGGTAGGCATGCACTGAAGCTGGATGGGTCCACATCTGCCCGGGCACGAGTGCCACCATCTGCGCAAGCACAACTGCCAGGCACCAGTATCTGGCCGACTCGCTCGATATGGCAGACGTCAGCACCCGAATGCATTTCTCAAACCTCGCCCCAACCGCTGCAAACCCACTGACCTCAACAAGCCGCCTCCTTTCCTTCGTCTCCCGCATGCACAAGTCCAAGTGCACACAACTTCCCTTCAAACTCTCAGCCGCAGCCTCTATTCTCTTCCAACCCCTCACCGCGGGGCACTGCGACGCCAGCGCCCACATTCTGGCTTGGATTCCACAATCAGCAGGGCCACGGAGGTGGATGCAAGCAATGATCCGTACCACGTGCTCCATCTTTCGGTCGGCTCTGCGAATAATCAGCCAACACTATGGCCGAGAGACCTGCAGTTGCTGCGAAGGAGACCGCCAAAGTCCCTGCTTCCCAACGCTGCGTCCCCGCCAGGCCGACACGACAGGTACGCTTCCCACTTCCCTCTAACCACTGATTAGAACTTCGCGTGGCAAAACAAGCTGACCCGTCGTCGGATGCTTCTCAGATATTCTACCCTTCGCGTCAACAAGAATCGAATTCGCCTCCGAGTCCGATCCTCGCCCCCACTGCGCTCGAAGGCCTTTCACAAGATTCGCCAAGTCTCTTGCAGCCTACTCGAAGGTGCCTGATGCCCGCGATGGCCCAAGCAACCGTCTGAAGTAATTATGCCGGGCCCGCCACCACATACCGCCACCCCTTCATAGGATCCGCCTCCGGGTTGCGCGAAGACTGTGTGTCTCCACGGCTCATACACCACTGCCATGCTCACGGTCATGGCATAGTAGCGGCACCGTACAAGACCCCGCGAGCACATCGAAACACCAGGTGAGCAGTCACATTTGCCCACGCCATGGTATTGTCAGATTCTGACTGGCACAGACTTGCGTCCTGCACCCTTCAAGCCTCTTGTTTCTCCCTTTAGGAACTTCCATGTCCTCAACAAATCACTTCGCCATCCGCCTCGAGTCCATGCCAAACCCGATTCCGATCGCATACGAGCCCGACATGCCTTCCTCGAAAGCGTCTTCTTGAAGCTCCAGCCCCTCGCAAGCCGGATACCAACAGCGACCATAGAGACATGAGCATGGATTGCCACCGCCTCTGGAGGCAGCGCCGAGAAAGCTCATTACGCAAGATTGGCAGGTATGGGAGCGAGGAGAGAGGGCGCTACACTACACCACTCGCAAGCGCAGGCGAGCAAGCTTGTTGGGTATGGGAGGTGACTATACGGGAGTACACCGATCGTCCTGCCTCGAAGGGTGACCCAGCATGCCGTCTTCTTGTCAGGCAGCTATATCTGCGGCATTATCTCTTCTGATACGATAGCGTCGGCAAGACTTGAATCTTGATGGACGAGTCCTCGCGCACCTGTTGGGTGCGCTAGAATTCTGCGAAACCGTCGAAGCAGCTCTTAATACATCGCTCGCTCGGAGATCTTTGGAACCCGCAATCTACAGAGCGAACTGCGCTTCTTCCTTGTCCTCCGCAACATCAGTGTCAGCAGAGCATCCGCCGCCGGCTCCGGTGACCAGGCGTGGGTCCTCGACGTCAACAGAGCACCATAGTCCCAAGATTCGCGTTGCTAGTGTAGAGACTCCAGGCCCCGGGTACTTGCGCCAAGCAGTTGAGCTTGCTCGAATTGATACCTAGCAGCCGTCGTCTGTGGAAAGCTGGAGGCTCATCCGTTCCAGTCTCGGCATCCGGCAGCAACGACAGCTAGAAATGGTCCATCCCGCTGCCACTTCTGCTACCGCAAATATTGCCATCACACGGACTTGCCTCTATGTGAGCTCGACAACTGAGGCCGGCGCAGCCGAGGCGCACATGGTCTGGGTCCGCCATCATGGAGATTGCCTTGGGGCACTTGCAAGACGCACCGCCGCACCGAAAAATTCGATACTACCCTTGTGGGTGGACAGAATCCCCGAGAAAAATTTGAGGAAGTAGAGTGATGCTTCCGGGATTCTTCCCGGCGAGCGATTGTGAAGTGTCTGGTTCTAAACCTCGACGAGTTCCGTCTCGTCAATGGAGTCCAATGCTGCTTCCATTGGAGCTTTCTCGCCGCAGATGCTAGGGACATTTTGTCGCCTCCCAGCCTCTTTGAAAAGATTACAACGTCGTCAGAGGCAGGCAGAATGGGCTGCGACATGCCAGGGTAAGCAGCCGGAGCCTTGAAACAAGGGCTTGGTCTACGTCAAGGTCCCACACACGACGGGCGGTGCATTGAGGTGCCGGAGGCTCCCTCCATCTTCATGCTGAGCAGAAAGACGAGCAACCGTGACCATGTTTGGGACACCAGACCCACGATTGTCCGGTTGGACGTGAGAGTAACCCAAGCGGCGGGCAAGTTGCTCCCGAATGACGATGGCGGCATGGCATGGGCTTGACCTAAGATTGTCGTTCATGACTTGACTTAGGCAGTTCCAATGATGCCCCAATCCCACCCTCTCGCCTGGAATACCACCCCATAGTCGCCATAGCACGAGAAGTTCTATCAATGGAACAGTCCTACTATTCTTGCGAAATACATCGCTGAAGCACTGGGTGAAATACCGTTTGCGCTGTCTCTTTGGCAAATGAGACATCATGGCTATTTCTTGCTCTTGTACAGAACTGGATTTCTTTATTTCCCCACCCATGACATTAGAGCATCCAATTGCTTGCCGCCCACCAAGGCACAGGCTCAGAATCGGTTCGGATTTCGTGGTCAGAGAACACCCCGAAAGAAATATTAATGCCGTGGACGGGGCCGAGTGTGGCCGACTGGGAAAACATCGTGACTAGCCATGAGAGCCATGAGATCCCTTTTCATCTCCATTGAATGCCGTTTGAAGCCGACATGCCATGCCACTGCCTCCCGTCTCTCTAACTTGACGTCTTCCGCCCTTTGAGCCATGGCGCCGTCGGAGGCTCTGCGAATTTACCCCCCTCCCCTTCCTTGCTCCGTGGCATGCATCATCGGCCAGTCACCATGGTGATTACTCGGCCCGCAGGGTTTGAAGAAAGCGTTGGTAGAGTCTTTCTTTCTCCCCTTCTAACTTTTCTTCTTCGCAGTTTGCCGCCATGCGCCTGTGGTCTCATGTATTCCGCGTACTGGGACGGTTACTCTGGACCCTCCGACCTCGTGGTCATCCTCTCGCGTCTGTAAGAAGACCGACATGACTACCAGCGTCTTGCTCGTCCCCAATCATTGCAACCGTTCCTATGCGGAACAGGTCTTACCATAACGGTGCTGAGTGCAGAAGATTTCGGTCATGGTGCAGCAATAAAGATAAAATCTTCGGTTTGAGGTCACGAGGGCCCCGTTTCAGTTGGCTCCGAACGTGCACCAAGAACTGTTGCCTACTCACAGAGGACCGGTGCCGTGGCTTGCGTGAAACTTCCCTCTAAGAACCACCAGACATGATGCTCATCCCGACTGGTCAGCCTTTCTTTCCAAGTCACTGTCGAATTGCTCCATTAGTTCTCCCTTCGGACGACGCTCGTTCGTCGCCAAGTCCTTTCCGTTCGCCCGTTCAATAGAATGAGGTCGAAATGCCTCGAAGCGGTAGATGACCTCTGATGATACAGCTATCCACGGCTTTCGGGAGGCTATGGTCAACTCCACAAAAATGACGGCTTCTCCTTCGGGGAAATAGCTATGTTGATATGATCCCGCCAAAGAGAGAGTAGGTGGCTTCCACCACAGCAAGAGCCCTCGGAGCGATCGCAATAAACGACGAAGTACACGGAATGACCGCGACGAAATTCAATTCGGTTGCCGGTTTAGAACAGGAATGCCAACTCAGAGAGCCTTGCAGTCTCAAGCATCGGACAGGATGGGGATTCATTGAAACAGTCTAAGCAGAATGAACGTCCTGGCGAGGAAATCGTTGCCTTGAGTGGAAACCACTGCGGCCTTTAGTGCCGGGGATGTGACCGTGCAGCCTTCTAGCGAAATCTCAGCCAGTCAGTGTCCGCTCCAGTCAATAGCGCGAGCCGAGGAAATCATGGAGAAGATTCTCATGTAGGCTGTCTTCCAGGTGCGAAGGAAATGGCCTGTGGAAGGTGACTCGGCTGGTCAACGGAGTCCTGAGCTAGACAAAAGGATAGTCCAAGAACGAGCTCAAGGTAAACGAATAAAAGGCACACGATGATTCTTTTGATTTGGAAACAACTAACAGACGACTTTATGGCGGAGCCTTTCTCATGCGGCCGGCGAAAAACTTCTGACGGAAACCGGGGTATCTAATATGCCCACTTGGCAAGCCGATGACAGCTTGGAAGTGACTCGGGCTCCAGAATTTGTGTTTGGAGGGAAAAGACGAGACGGGACTTCACCGGTGGCTTGGCTAAGATTTCCGGCTATCGGCCGGAATGTGCAGGTAGATGATCTTGCGGTTGATGCTGGAACTGCGCCGAACTTGCTGCAGAAACACAAAACTGGGCTCAGAGATGTTCAACCCCATACATCATGGATGCCCCGAAAATTGAAAAGAATTCTAAAGTAGTGTTATTAATCACTTCAGCATCTGTTAGACACGAGATAGTATTCACAGGTGACACAGCTCAAACCTCATATGGAATGCATTGTGTATCGTTAGTTACAGTAAAACAGCATCTAAAATACCGCAAACCAGAGTAGCACCTTACAGGCACCCCTTTCTTCAGGTCATGCCCAGTTTCAAAGCGCCTGCGAGTAGTTGTACTGTTGCCTGGTGCTCCAAAGAGGCCATGTCGATAATAGATCATGCACCATCCCAAAATACCAGGAAGGTATGCGCATCCTGACCGTCAGAGTTGTGTGGGGGAGAGAAGTGTGGTGAGCTCTGTTGATTCTTCATGTTGTGCTTCTTGCCGGTGACGCTCGTTATCCCGAAACTTTCGCGCCGCGAATCGTAAAACAAGTACACACAGACAACACTGGAGGTACTAATTTCTGGTCGTCTGTCGACACGTCTCCTGCGGCAGGAGACCGAGCAATCCTTCGATTGGGTGTTCTTCGATGGTGAGCGTTGCATTGCTGCACATGGTCCTCGGCCCATCCATCCTTCTGCCTCGGATGCCTATCTCGGCATCGCTCTCGACATTGGATCTAGAGGCGAGCGCCGCGTTGAGTGCAGCTTGGTGCGTGTTGCGAATACAATGGATGAAGCCTGCCAGGATGGACTGGTGTGTGTGATGCCGGTCTCGACGCCAAAGTAGCTGCACATGCGTTTGGGATGAGTTATCTGAAGTTTTCTCGTAGTCTTTGCCTAATTCCATCAAAAGTCTGCGCCTTTTTGCCAGGTCTTTGAGTTGCGCAGCCCGCTCGCTTGTCGTATGCGGGATGTATTTGCCTACGCCAACCAATTCATCCAGGCGCAGGGCAGCGTGCACCGACAAAAAGAGGGATGATTGGAGGTATTTGCGGCAGGAGGGGCCGTCGACCGCGGTTGGTAGCTCGATGCCCTTGGCAATACAGTCGGCAAACACCAAGACGTAGATACCGCAGTCGAAACCGTTCGGCTGTTCAGCACACTGGTAATAAGTCAGCCTCAGGAATAACGGAGTGGTTTTGAGCCATGTCGCAACAAACCCACCTTTGGTTTTTGGAAACGGATGCGGAGACTTCGATCGTTGGTGGCCCACCGCAAGAAGTTAGGGACCTCCTCATTCCCGGTGCAAGAGTGTGGAGAGGCCGATGGCAAGGAGTTGTATTCGTGCAGCGTGCTGTCTCGGCGCGTATACACAAAGAGAATCCAGTGATGGTTGTTCTGGTTGTAGAACATGAGGATTGTACCTTTGCGCATGGTATGTTGCAGGTTGAGCCGCGCACGTTTCGTCCTCGTTAAACTCGAGATGGTCAGGCTGTCAATGAAACCGACGTTGTCGCTCACAAGCCGGCAGCCAAAGACAAACATGATGACATCGTCGATCCATTTTCCCGGGCCGAGTCTGTTCATGCTGCCGAGTATGCTAGATAGGGACAGCCTGGACCTCGGTGTCTTTTGCTGCTTCTGTGCCCTTTCTGGAGATAAATCATCCAAGTTGCGTTTCAGCCCACGAACTGTGATTCGCGGACGTAGACTAGGCGACGCTGTGAAGTCGAACTGCATGGAAGGTTGGTTGACCGAAGATGGCAATGACAATATTGGTGCCGACCCGGAGCCTCGGTGCGACGCAAATGACTCTAGCTTGGCAGTTGGGTGCTCATGCCCGCGGCCCGTCTCAGACGGGAATACATCATTATTGGAACGAAACATGACGGGCACGTGCTCGCAGATGAGCGGGGATTGTGAGGAGCTGTGGGCGTTCTTGAATTGATGCACAGGTACGAGAGAAGGCGGAATGGATCCTGGCTCGTCTCTGTTGACAGCCGTTGTTGCCGCCTCAGATCTTGCGCCTCGATGTCTTGGCCATATGCGTGGGTTATCTGGTGAAAAAGACGAAGGAGTCAGCGGCTGGCCACAGCGACGTCAAGAGAATAAGCGGACAAAAGAGTGCGTTGACGAACAGGAATCAATTGCAGCGCGGAACACTTTGACGGATGACCGGCAACGACCTTCAGCAGCCTTCTCCATGTATCGATGGCAGATGTGGGCTAAGTTAACGTCAGGGCGGGCCTTCAGGAGGTTCGTCGTTGCCTCGGCGCATTGGCGCGATGCCGGGATGTCGGCTCCGAACAGCATCACTAAGATGGGTACCGACGCATCGTGAAGGTGGGCGACGGCGGACCAGTGTCTGACGGCCTCCTTGTCAAAGCCTGCAGCCTGCTTGAGGTATAGTCCGTCGGCGACAAGGCGTAGGATTGGCCGGGGCACGTTGAGGAATGCCCACAGTTCGAAATCCCAGGCATCTCTGTTGCAGTTAGCGACAAAAGTGGTCCGCAGTAGCGACCAGGATTGAAAGAGGACGTCAGACGGGCCGCCGGTCTCGATTGTGCTCAAACGGTCCAGCACGGAAACGAGTGGTGATTTCATGGCGGCGGGGTGTTGATTCGGACGGGGTGCGTTGTTGTGGGGATGAAGTTGTCAATGTGACATGCCAGTACCATCCACCCATTTCCGCCAGTGACCAAAGCAGGCATCTAACAGCAAACTGTCAGCGGGTCTTTGACTACCTAAAAGGTAGCGAGTCGATTCTATGGGATCATGTCCCTGCCCTGCCACCTGCCCCCGGAAGAATCGCAGCAGCTCCACTTGGAAGGAGCATACCTTCCCTGGATACTCTGTAAGGTAAGGTAAACTAAAAGAAGCAGGTCCGTGGGGCCTGCCGAAGGACACCGGGAAGGCGCATACCCCCAACAAAGCCAGTCGGCGGGGACCTTCCCGATGAGCGTCCCGGCAAGCCCTGAGATGCCACAACCACTGCAACGACGGCCATCGCGCAAACGACCGAAAACAGTCTCACTGTTCTCCGGCAGATTCCAAGCTGCCGAAACGTCAAAATCTGCCACGGGACTCGTTTGGATTGAAGTTCAAGCGCACAGGTTAGATGTAGCGCAATGCAGGGCCATTTCGAGGCCACCATGCATCAGAGGGAACCCGTTCATTGTGCTCATTGCTTGTCGCTGCTGTGTAGGCCTCCCATCTAGATTGAACGGCACAGACGGGGATTTCATAAGTCCGAGAGAGGTAGGTATGGCTCTCAAATGTTTATGGCTGTTGTGTTCCCCTGTCGACATGGCAGAGAGCAGATGACTAGCTGTTCTGACAGCCTTTCCAGCCAGAATTGTGATCTGAGATGTTGAAAGGGTGTTACACCGCCGAACTCTCCCGAGACTGTGGCCGCTGGTAGAGCTCAGGCTTGCTCACGATAGCATAAGGCAACCGTCCCCCAAGCGCGGAACAAGCGCAGGGGAGGCGAGGTTTCCACTCCACTTCCAGACGGATAAGGCATGGAGGCGTCCGCTATCAACCTCGTGAAGGTAATATGAACACCGGCGATCTGCTGCTGCTGCTCAGACCAGACCACACGGCGGCTGGCTTAGCTTCTGCTACCGAAAAGTCGACGCTTTCTGCAGCGCGCCTCCCAAAGAAGTGCTCGTTCAAAAGGAAGACAGATCAATAACATGGGAGTCTGAAAGGCGCCTCCACCAGGATGCAAAACGTGTCGTCAAGTGCCTGACTCAAGGCAGAGAGGGAGAAGTCATAGCACGTGGTCGGTGTTGCCGTGCCTCAAACTGTGTTCTCCGAGACCGGTCAAAGGTGCCAAAGCTGGACTTACTCAACAACTCTTCCACAGCAATAGCAACCATCCCAGCTACGGTCGCGGGACAGAACCGTGGACTCAGAGCAAAGTGGAAAGCTAGCCGTGTCCGCTGGCAAGCGTTTGGACAAGCAGCGCAGCTATCCCACTGTGTGTCCCCTGAAGCAAGACGACGACCATCAGCGTCAAGTGACCAACACCTCACAGGCGACTCTTGCTGAAATGAAGGCGTTCGGAAGTCCTCTGGCCTGGACGGTCCCTTTTTGCACCGGCGCACTTGCTCATCTTAACCACAGGCAGATTCGTATATCACAGCCCTCGCAGTTTTTCATACTTCTCGTCGTTTCATTGCTTCAATGATTGAGCCCGCAAGATAGTCCGCGGTCATGCTAGCCGGCCTTCTCGATCCGATCCGCTCCCTCATGTCTTACCTTTTACCAGGCTTGCAAGAATTCTGACCAAAGTAGTTGACTTATTGCCGTTCGTGCGAAGGTGATTCGACAGACCTTCAGGAAATGTTGGTCGACTTCTCAGCTGCTGGAAGTTCTGAAGTCAGGAAATTGATGAGAAAGAATCCAAAGGTCTTCGCAGAGAGCATGAGTCTCTTCAAAAGTTCTTTTTAGCAGTACACTAAACCTATTCGACAAACCCAACTTGCGCGAATATGCAGCCCAGAAAACGCTGTTTACCCCCAAATTCAAGTCGTCGAAGAGAGAAAGAAACAAGAAAGAGAAGCACAAGGGGAGAACAAAGAGAAACGATCACTGAGAGGGAGGATAAGAAAAAAGAAGCCGAGGCCTCTAAATGCGATCAAACAGAAGTAAGCCATTCACCGACAGCCTTAGAGCCATCTTCAAAGAACTCTTCACAGTGAGAGTTAAGCTGTCACGTTGCCTTGGGAATTTCTCCCATGAAGACCGAAGCTGGGAGAGGGTAAAGGTAGATCTTCTGTTCCTTACTTACCATTCATATCATTGCCATCCTTGCCACAGATAGGAGCAAAGCCATCCTCAACACTGATATGGTCTTCAACGGAGTTGCCTTGCAATCGTGGATAACGCTGCATTGGCTCACCACGTAAGGGTCGTCAGACGAATCACAATCCTTGGTCTCTCGAGGAATGACCTTCATCTTGGGATTTAATCTTCTCGCCAGCTTATTGACACCGGCAACAATGAGAGAAACGGGCAAGATTTCAAGAATGGTCATCCAAGCCGTGACATCCTCAGTCTCCGCGCCGCCGATAATGCAAAATGGAATGCTACGTTTCTGAGGGGAGGGCAGGGACATGTAGAGCAGCTGTGACCAGAAGGTTAGCTTGAGAACGAGCTCAGCTTCGCATCGTAGCTTTTGCAACACCTTCAAAGACCGCGTGGCCGTTTGCAGACTTCTCAAGGCAGACGATTAGAGCCGCAGGCATGAGTTGGAGAGACGCAAGATGGAGAGGCCATAGAGTTGGTGTTATGGAATGTCATGTCACGGTAGGAAACCTCTCCTGAGTGGTGTCCACCATGCAAAATCATTTCCAAAGCGTTTTTAGAATCAATTGCGTCAAAAACTACTGGCATGCCCGAAGTTGCCAGTGTTCTCATTGTCACCTTCGCCATCTGACGAGTTGGGTAGGAAGGATCCTAGCGTCCTTGCATGCTGGGAAATTCCCGAACACGCCCCCTACCCCCCCTGTTACATCATTATCGCTTCCATGGCAGGCATAACTTACCCCGCCGTTCCACCTCCAATGTCCTTGCGCCCGGCTCCAACGTCGACTTCACCAACTTCAACATCGCCTCCACCCTCGAGTTCGACCACCAATCCTATTCCTTCGCTTTAGCCAACTCACACTCACCGCCAACTACAACTTTTCAATTGTAAGTACTGTAAGCTGCATCCAATTCCTAATCCGATCTTCTTTCCGCCATCTCTCCAATCTGTCTACATCGAGGGAGGTTTTCTAACCTTGCATTCTCCAGGTCGAAATGTCAGCCGTGCGATCCTCCGGACAACCCAGACCCGATTCTCCACGGCCCTCATCTGCCAAGCACCAAACCTACAGCGGCCTTGCCGAAGCCCTCAAGCCTAATGCCAGCGTCTCCTAGAAGAGGACCACGGCTCTGGCTGCTGCCACGGCCACCGAGGCCCCGTACAAGATCACGAGCGCACGCGCAGGCTTCAACGTGTCCAAGGGCGTCATGGTCGTGATGTACAAAGTCGAAGGTCCAGAGATGCCGGCTAGCCACATGCCGACCGACGACGATGGATGGATCCTCGAGAAACGTCTGGACCAGAATGCCCTGCATCATTACTGGGCCAGAACCATGGTGCGCAGCCGCCAGACGAAGCCTGGATGGACGAAGACAGCCTGGTTACAATCAGTCGAGGAAAAGCAGCGAGCCGAGCGTCAGATACAAGGCAATCGCGCATCTGACGTTGCCGTTTTGACTTCGGGCCCCGAAACCACTCAGCAGAAGAGGCGCAGGCGCAAGAGTGAGGAGGACGAGGATGAGGATTACGTGCCACCAGCAGCCAAGCGTGCACGGTGAAGCGTAGTGGGAATGAGAATGGCTAAGTTTTGGAACCAAAGGACTAGCAAACCGACGCATCTTTAACCCTTGGAGAGGGGCATGATTAGCTGGCTTCCAGTCTATTTATTCGGGGATGTCGTACGAGCAACAGCAAGATATGGGCGCACTTGAGGGCACGAATATGGTAGCTGGTCTCGTACGTTCTATTAGTAATTGTGAAGTGCGCTGTAATAGTAGCTATGTTAAAGAACGAGCTGCTGATTATCCCCTCTAGACCAGAGTCTCATTGATTACCAAATGTCGTTAAGTGCTGCACCATCCTTGTGGAGTTGAGAGTCTAGACATCTCATGCTACTTATATTCTGAACGGTGCAACCTCTACTACTCTTCATGCCCTAAGTTATTCTCCTGTCCCATGGATGCGACTTTGGGACCCCCCACTCTGCATCCATCCATGTCCGTGATGCCGGTTGGCGAGCACGAGTCGAGATCTGCGAAGAGCAATTTGGCTGATAAGGCGGGTAAACTAGCTCGGAATCCTCTGGCATATAAATGAGAAATAGTTCTCATTAGCGTTTTGAGGAGCCGTTTGCCGTTGCTCCGGGGGAGACAACTGGACCTTTCGACCAACGACTCAAACCACGTCCGAATTAAACCACGTCCGAATTCAAGTCGAAATGGGTATGAAAAGAACGAGATTGAGAATGTAATGATCAAGAAATGGTATGCCCGGGAAAGAATCAAAACGTGGTGTTAGGAATCAAGTGGCTTTGGATGATAACAGAAGACCTGAATCTAGCTCCAGACACTTACTTACCCTCCAGTCTCAGGATGGCGAATGTTGAAGCACATAACTTCCAACAGTCACTAAGCAGTGTGGACTCCGGGCATGTGGACGCCGGGCAAGTGCAGGCACCAAGTCCTTTGTTGAGTTCCTCCATGGCTCACGTTGGCTAGATATTTGTCAGAGCCGTGCGCATCTTCCGCTTCCAATTACTTCACACCATTCCCGTCCACCACGACAAATGCCGATGGCGACAAAGCCGCCATACTACCTTGCGTTTCAAACTTTCCCCTCGTATTACTTTAACCAAAAGAAGAAGCATGCGATGTTCAATAACGGCAAGCGCACAAAATGACCCGCAAAGGAGCGCGGCAGTCAAACGCGGTTGGGAGACATAGAAATAAAACGAAGACCGTCCTCATGGATAATTGCCCTCTAGTCCCTCGGCCAACCTTGAGCCACCGCATCGCCTGCAACAGCGCCATAATAAACCGTCACACCGCAAAAGGCTCAGTACCACATAGGTCGAGGGAGTTACAGCTGAGCTCAACTGAGTGGTAAGGGTGCACCCCTGCGTTGGGGTACCAGCGCGAGCACCAGGAAGAAGTTGAAAGGAAAGAAAACTGCCGTGAGTGCCCAACTTCCCAGGACATTTGAAGCCTGGCTAATTTTGCATCTTCAACGCCAGGGACCCCCAACCGGGCTTTGATACATCCATCGGGCCCCCAAACATGCGGAGCGGACCGGTCCTGAGCTCGACCGACATGGTCATGCTATCAAGACCATATCTGACCACTGAGTTAACAGTGCGGTAGAGCTTGAACTCTTCGCGTAGTGCGACGATGTTCAAACGCTTGGCTGTAATAGGAACTAGAGTACGATTCGTGCTGGCGCGCATACACAAAGCTTCTCAGCCAGGGGCCTGGCATGCCACGCGGTCGCCAAGGTCCGTTGTAAACTTGACACCTCAGCCCGCGCATAATGAAAAGGTACGTGCCATCAGACAACGTCATCGAATGGGTAAGATCACCCCACGTAAACTCGTTTGGAACGATTACGAACCCTTCCACTTTACATAGCGGCCTGGAACATTACCCCAAGAATCATTGCTAAGTACTGGAAGGTTATTGGTGGAAAATTTGCAGGCAATGTACGTAACTTCTTTTGAAGCGTAAATCGTGGACACTTCGAGCGTCTTTCCCGAGTGCATATCCCCCTTGAATCATGAGTGCAGCACTCCTGTAGACGACTGTCGCTCTTTTGGTTCGGTTTGCCTGGAGTCGGCCTTGATCCAGCCGTGACGTCCCTCACTGCGAACGCAGTAAGCAATGAAGCCTTCAACATCCCATTCATGACAATGCCTTGTGATTGGAAGACCTCATTATGTTCATGCCAGCCAGTCTTCCGGAAGCCCTTCGCAACTGCTGTTGCCAGATGTTCCTGTAAGCCTGATCACTAGAAGTATTATTAACACGTCTCAAATCCAGAAGGCAATCTCGATCATACTAAGCGATGAAATCAGCAGCAAGGGCATAAATTTTCAGAGCAAGTGGTGAGCTTTGAACTGATGTGTTGACGAGAAATCTCATCTAGGAGTGGTTGTCTTCCCTTTATCGAAGGCGACTGAAGGTGTATATCATGGACTAGGTGTTGGAGCCCCGAACACGCATCAGTTCGAAATTTGTAATGTCTGGAGATTTTCAGTCTTATATGGCGCGGTTCAGTGCTCAGACTCCAGGATGCAGCGGCATCCAAGTGTCAGACAGTCCCCAGTGACATCCTTCACTTCTATACTCTCCTTATAGAGGCAGTCCTTTTGGATTGCATGAGCCAGAGCTTCCCAGAGATACATTAGTCACGCGTTTGGCATGAGTGAGAAAATTGTCTTGTGTGATGTTACAGAATCATTTGCCATGGCAGATCTTGTGGGTTTCTTCTTTTCTTTTGATGCTGAGGTTGAAGGCGGGTGGGCAGGGAAGGTCTGTAGGACTCGAAATGTTGAAAGCGGAAAGGCGCGTTGTGGTGAGACTGTCATAGACGATGTTAATGAGAGGTAGAGGTGTGATAATATAAGGCTACTAATGCTTCTTCTCTTCGCGGACTATGGAAAAGAAAGGATAAACGTGCATCTTTCATTCGATCATCACGATGAGGTCTCATCTTCATCCCGGCGCGAGACACAAGGTGTTTCGAAATGGCGTTCAAAAGCGATATGACGCTGGGAACACATGCGATCTGACAATGCTCAAGACCTTATAAGCGCTGATGTCCTTACGACAATCTCTGAATGCAAGTCTCTCTTTGCTCGGTTGTTGTTGTTGTTGTTGTTGTTCTATTTTTCGACGTCAGAGCTAAGCTCAGATCGCTCCCTAGGGCATACGTCGTGTAGGGCAGGGCCTACATGTCTATTTAATTCTATTGTACACTGTTCCCACTCCTTAAGTTGAGCGTCTTCCAGTCAATCGCCTCCCGCGTATAGTGTTTCTAGGCCCGGAGGCCGCCCTGGCCGTGTAACAGCGCAGGCGTCCCCTGTTTCCGGCTTACATCGCCCGGCCGAGGCCGGTGCTGCGGAGGTCTGAGCCCCACTATGTCGGGGCCGGCGTTATCACAAAATCCGGGCAGGGGGTCTCTTTGCTCGGTAGCCCTGTGAATTAATATGCCTGGTCTCATAACAATGTCCCGTCGCTTGTCTTCGTGTCTCTGTTTGTCCTAACACAAGATAAAGATGACCAGGCCTTGGAGCAATCGAATCCCGCTGGCGCCCTTGCAATGACCCATTGAAACACAATCAAGCTTGTTTGGGTCCTGAGATACGCCTGCTACTAACATGAGACCAGGTCCCTGGTTTATTCAAGACCTAGCTACCACGAATTCAAATGTACATATGCCCACGTTATGAATCGTCGACATCTAGTGAGTGACGAGCGAGGTACGTTCTCCAGCGCCCCGGGTGCTTATTGCTATATCCATCTACTTATCCTGATCCCAATAACATCTCTCATTCCTACCGAAACCGGGCAAGTTTGCATTCTGCATCATGCGGCATGCAAGCGATCCGTCAGTCATGGTCTCAACTGTAATTCATAGCCTCTTGTCTTTCAGCCATGCGTAACACATTTGACATGTGACGAGTTGATGAATGGTGACTATGGTTGGTTTATACCAGGCGCAGACCTGTTCCTCTCTCATTGACGCAAATTCGAGACACGCACGCTGATCGCACTGAGCTTTGGACAGCAGCCTCACATGCTTGGCACTCTGAGCAAACGTCAGACCGTTGAGAACCATACAAGAGCCAAAGGAAGAGTTCTGAGCGTAGCCAAGATACTCAAGAGCAAAAGACCTAGACTTTCAAATTTTCCGGTCGGTCGATGACTGAAGCCGGCCCCAAGACAGTGCTTGTTTGCATGAGACCTGTCCAAAACAGAAGCCATGAGAACAGCATGCTTTATGAGGACGAATAAGCCAATGATCGCAATGAGAGAACTATCAAGTATTGTATCATCTGTGGTTACGCCTCAAACCACCGCATCAACCCGGTACAGACCGCTCCGAGTAGCCCCCAGTTACCCTACCATCGCAATGACGTGCGGACCACGCACAACAGGAACCGAAACACTCGTCTTAACAAACTCTACACGCGTAGGATCGGCATGATCACCCGAAATTTGCCAGATATCTATGCTGCCGCCTGGAATACGACCATCATACTGATCGAAAGTTGTCGAAGCAACAAAACGGCTGGAGCTGTCAAACACGACCCCCTCAGGCAGTATACCGTCGAAGGCGTATGTGCCAACTGTTGATAGAGTACCGTTGGCAGGCTCCACGCGTAGTAAGCTGAGGGATGAGAAGAATTCTTGGCTAGGGCTGTCGAGTGAAGGCGTGCTTCGCTCGAGGTTTGCAGTTACTGCCCACAGCCCATCTGGACTGACTGCAAGTCCCTCCGGCATGACTCCGACTTCGGCACGAGAGACAACGCTATGGTGAGGGTCTCCATTTTGTTCTTGTGATGCATCTAGAAGAATGCTGGAAACTGTTCCTCGAGGTGCCTCGATATCTGGGCCAACATACATGGCGTTAGAAAGAACATGTCGTCCGTCCGGTGTGAATTTCGCCATGTATGGTGCCGTCTCCAGATTTAACGAATTTCCCCATCTTTCTAGCTTAGCTTCGGAACCCTCTCGAATTACACTGACCAGAGTTAAACGGGGTTGCGAGTAGTCTGTGAGGGCTAGAATATCAAGCTCTGGGTGGAAAGCCGCATCCATCAGAAGGTGTCCAGCAGGCCAGTCAGTGTTACGACCCGTCATACATGGATAACAGTAACCGACCTACCTGGGCGTCAGGCAGCTAAGTTAAGGTATTTATACTATAGGACTATAGGAACAATAGGGACTTACTTAGGATAGAAGAACTATAGAATAAGTTATATAATAATAAAATAAGAGATTAGATCTATATACTAAGGATATAGAAACTATACTTAGTAAATATAGATCCTACTAAATATAAGAATAGTAATAAAATAAAAATACTATTCTAGACTTATATATAGAATAACCTAAGCTTAGTTTATAGTTAGACTTCTATAGCTCTTTAGTAATTAACTTTATATTTATCTTTAGGATATTTTTAGTTTACTTTTACTATAAGTTATTTATTAAGTTTAAGACTAATTACTTTAGTTTCTAAAGACTTAATCTACTATAGTTTATAACCTATAACCTAAACTATAACTTTAGTATACTATTACTATATATTAATCTCTAGCTTCTATTAGTAAACCCTACTATTAAATAGCTAACTATAATACTTTAATTACTCCTATTTAATAAGTTAATTATTAATGCTTACTAAATAATATAAATAAGATATCCTCCTATACTTCTATTAAGTCTCCTACTCCTAGATCTTTATTTACTTTAGGAGGGTAAGCCCTCTAAAATCTAACCTAAGAGCTTAGAAACTAGAAAATAAAGGATAACTTAAATAGTAAGGATAATACTAAAGAGCTTAAACACTAGCTTAAAAAAACTAATAATAATTTCAAAGAGATATAATATATATTTAATGAAAACTTAGTTATACTTATTAAACTCTAAGTATATACTAAATAAGCTTATACTCTAGAGGAAGAAATAAGAACCTTTTAAGCTACTACTAATACTATTATAACTTTAATAGAAAGATAAAATTATCTTAAACTTATACTACTTATCCCTTTTAATAGAAACTTTAAGAAACTTAAAGGATACTTAGTATAAGTATATATATATTATACTTTCTATAATAATAATTTCTAGAATAAAATAGAGAGAGTAGTTTATACTACTACTTTCTTATAAGAAAAAGCTTTAGCTTAGTTTAAACCCCTCTAAAATAAGTAGTTAAGTAAGACCTTAAACTAATATACCTAAGAAGTTAAGAATATATTCTATAGTTTTATAAGCTATAAATAAGCTTTATAATCTATATTCTAGAAACCTAATAAAACCTAATAAGCCTAGAGAAAGCTAAGATAACTTTATTAAACTAGATTAATATCTATCTATATAGCTAAATTCTAATAGATTATCTCTATACTTAACCTTACTAATAAAAGTAAAGTTAAAACCTTCTATTTAGGACTAAAAGGATATATAAAAGATAAACTTAATAAAGTTAATAAACTACTTAGCTTTACTAATTATATTAAATATACTATTAAGCTAAATAACTAATACTATAAAAAGGAATAGGAATAATACTAAGAATCTAATATTAGTTATAAATACTAATAGTAACCTTATAACTTTTAGTACTATAACTAGAACTTTAGTAGAAGATTCTTAAGATAAGTAGTAGTAGAAAATAAAAATAACTATAATAACCTTAAGGTAAAGTAACCTCTAAAGTATACTACTACTTATAGCTACTATAGTAGACCTATAGATCTTAATACTACTATAAAAAATTAAAAAAAGCTTTAGAATCCTAAGTACTATAACTACAAAAAATAAGAATATATCGCCTATAACTACTAATAACCTAAGAAAGGAAACTAGAAGCTAGTCTTAGAACGCATAAAGTAAGTTAGTATAACAATTAAAACACCTTATATATCTATATTATAGACTAAATATTATAAAGATAACTACTATATCTACTTTAAAGATAAAGAAATATTAGGATACTATCTAAAAGATAGTAATCCTAAATAGTCTAAATATAATATAACTACTCTAAATACTTACCCCTAAATCCTAGTAATAATATATACTAATAATAGTAAAATTATAAGAAAACCTAAAGAATAACTTAATAAGATACTTTAGTTCTAATAGTTTAAACCTATAAATATAGCTATATATAACTAAAAACTAGAAGATAATAATAAATAAGTAATTATATACCTCTAATTAGCTAAACTTATATACTTAGAATAGATTTAAGTAGAACTATATAACTCTATATAAGAAAAATAACTTAGTATTATACTTTTATATATAAAATAATAAAAGTATATATAAGGAAACCTTACTAGAATTAAATAGATTAACTAGGAGCTTAAAGAATAAATTAAGGAAGAATCTAATAAAGAACTAAAATATTAATATAACCCTTTAGAAGAATAATATCTCTTTAACCTTATAAATAATTAGATTTTTAAAGAAGGAGAGAGTTCCCTATATAACTTAGATAAACCTTATGATATTACTTACTAGCGCGCTTAAATAGAAATTGCCTATAGACTTACCTTTAGTATAGATAATACTAGCTCTAAAGAGGAATCTAAGGATAAACTTAAAGAAATTAAGATAAAAGTTAAGATATATATAATTAACCTCTAGTTAAATAATTAATAAGTATACTTCTATAAATACCTTAAATTACTAACTAATATATAAGCTTTAAACCTTATAGTAGGAGACTACCTCTACTTAAACGTCTTTAATTTAAGATACTACTACCTTTTTTAGGCCTAATACTTCTACCTATAGTATAAAGAATATATAGGAGATAAGTATAAGTATTAATTTAATCCCTAAAAGATTAATATAAAACCTATACGTTAAATATACCTAGCATATATCCTCATAAAATAGGAAATTAGCTACTTTAATAATAATATTACTACCTTCTAACTAAACCCTAAATTCCTTATAAAGTGCTTTAATAATAAGTAAATAAAATAAGATAAATACTAATATAATAAATGCTAAATTTACTACTAAGAAAAGGTATATACCTAAAGAATTATAAAGGATAGACTAAAACCTTCCTAGGTTTAGATCTATAAGAATAGTATTATAAAGGTATTATAGGAAGGAAAACGAATTACCTCCCTAGGGTAATCAAGCTAGTTAAAAAACTAAGCTTACTTATTAAAGAAGGACTAAGATAGGTAATAATAATAAAGTCTATATATTTAGTATAACTAGAATAAAAAGTATACTTATAACTATAGGTAATAATTAATAATAATATAGTAATCATACTAATTAATAGTAGATCTAAAGGAAACTTTATCTCACTTTAAGTAGTAAATAGACTATAATTACTATAGATAAAGAAATAGTACTTATATACCTTAAATACTATAGAAGGAGAATAAGTCTAGTATAAAGGAGGAACTATTAAAAATAAGATTACACCCCTTATAATAAGTTACTTAAATTAGAATAAATAACTCTAACTTAATATTATAAAACTTAGTATATATAACATTATATTAAGAATGCTATAGTTATAAGAGAATAACTTATAGATAGATTAAAGAATAGGCTAACTTTATTAGGATTATAACTATCTAGTCCTTAAGTAGCCCTATAAAACCTAGGCTTTAAATAGATTTTATAAAGGAATAGCTATAAGATATATCTATTACCTTAAAACGAAAGAAAGTATATTATAACTAATAATAATAAAAGACCTTAATAAAAAGAAGGATCTAATTCTATCTATTTTAGAAGAGTATAGAGTTTATAAGAAACTTTTTATAGCTAAACTAGAAACTAGGCTGCTTAAATATACTAGTTTTAATTATAAAATCCCTCTTAAGGAAGGGAAAGAACTACAATTTAATAAGATATATAGCTTCAACCTAACTAAAATAGAGGCTTTAGATAAATATCTTAATAAAAACCTAAAGAAGGGATATATTAGACTATTAATATTACTAGTAAGAAGTTTAATCCTATTTATACCTAAAAAAAATAGAAAACTATAACTATACGTTAATTACTATATACTTAATAAAATAATAACTAAGAACTACTACTTACTACCCCTTATTAATGAAATAAGGAGACTCCTATATAGAGCTAATTAGTTTATAGTTTTTAACTTTAAAGGAGCTTATAACTTAATTAGAATAAAATAAAGCAAAGAATAGAAAACCATCTTTAGAATATAAAAAGAATATTTTAAATACTTTATTATACTTTTTAGTCTTACTAATATACCTATAATATTTTAAAACATAATTAATACTATACTATAATAATATATAGATATCTATATAGTTATTTACTTAGATAATATCCTTATCTTCTTACTAACACTTAATAAATATAAAGAAGATATATATAATATCTTATAAGCTCTATAGGAAGCTAAACTCTTAGTTAAACCTAAGAAAAGCAAATTCTATATATAAAAGGTAGAATACCTTAGATTTACTATTGCTTTTAGAAAAGTTTATATATTAGAAGATAAGGTTAAAGCTATTAAAGAATAGCTAGTACCTAATAACCTTAAGGAAGTTTAAGAATTCTTAAACTTTATTAACTTCTACTATAAATTTATAAAGAATTATAGAAAAATAAATATAGCTCTTACTAACCTTAGCTATAAAGATATACTATTTATATAAGAAGAACCCTAATAAGAAGCATTCTAAATAATTAAGGATATAATTACTAGTAAACTAGTTTTAATAATCTTAGATCTTAAAAAATAATTTAAAGTAGAACTTAACTCCTTAGATTATGCTTTTAGAGTATAACTATTATAATAAGACTTAAAAGGAAGATTATTATTATAACCTATTATGTATAGATAATAGTTAACTAACCTATCTAGGCGTTAGGCAGCTAAAGTAAGGCATTTATACTATAGGACTATAGGAATAATAGGGACTTACTTAGAATAGAAGAACTATAGAATAAGTTATATAATAATAAGATAAGAGATTAGATCTATATACTAAAGATATAGAGGCTATACTTAGTAGATATAGATCCTACTAGATATAGGAATAGTAGTAGAATAGGAATACTATTCTAGACTTATATATAAAATAACTTAAGCCTAGCTTATAGTTAGACTTCTATAGCTCTTTAGTAATTAACTTTATATTTATCCTTAAGATACTCTTAGCTTACCTTTACTATAAATAACTTATTAAGCTTAAGTTTAATTACTTTAGCTTCTAAAGACCTAATCTATTATAGCTTATAACTTATAACCTAAACTATAACCTTAATATATTATTATTATATATTAATCTCTAGCTTCTATTAGTAAACCTTACTATTAGATAGCTAACTATAATACTTTAATTGCTCCTATTTAATAAGTTAACTATTAATACTTACTAAACAGTATAGATAAGATATCCTCTTATGCCTCTATTAAGTCTCTTACTCTTAGATCCTTATCTACCTTAAGAAGATAAGCCCCCTAAAATCTAGCCTAAAAGCTTAAAGATTAGAAAATAAAGGATAATTTAGATAGTAAAGATAACACTAAAGAGCTCAAACGCTAGCTAAAAAAAACCAATAATAACTTTAAAGAAATATAGTATATATTTAATAAAAACTTAATAGTACTTACTAAACTCTAAGTATACACTAAATAGGCTTATACTCTAGAAGAAGAAGTAAAAACCCTCTAAGCTACTACTAATACTATTATAGCTCTAATAAAAGGATAAAATTATCTTAAACTTATACAACCTATCCCTTTTAATAGGAACCTTAAAAAACTTAAAGAATACCTAGTATAAATATATATGTACTATACCTTTTATAATAATAGTTTCTAGAATAAAATAGAGAGAGTAGTTTATACTACTACCTTCTTATAAAAAAAAGCTCTAGCTTAGTTTAAACCCCTCTAGAATAAGTAGTTAAGTAAGACCTTAGACTAGTACACCTAAGAAGTTAAGAATATATTCTATAGTTTCGCAAGCTATAAATAAGCTTTATAATCTATATTCTAGAAACCTAATAAAACCTAATAAGCTTAGAGAGAGCTAAAACAACTTTATTAAACTAGATTAATATCTACTTATATAGCTAAATTCTAATAGATTATCTCTATACTTAACCTTACTAATAAAAGCAAAATAGAGACTTTCTACTTAAGACTAAAGGGATATATAAAAGATAAACTTAATAAAGTTAATAAACTACCTAGCTTTACTAACTATATTAAATATACTATTAAACTAGATAATTAATACTATAAAAGGGAATAGGAATAACGCTAAGAATCTAATATTAGTTGCAAATACTAGTAGTAACCTTATAACTTTTAGTACTATAACTAGAACCCTAGCAGAAGATTCTTAAGATGAGTAGTAATAGAAGATAAAGATAACTATAATAACCTTAAGGTAGGACGACCTCTAAAGTATACTACTACTTATAGCTATTATAGTAGACCTATAGACCTTAGTGCTACTATAAAAAACTAAAAAGAACCTTAAAACCCTAAGTGCTATAACTATAAAAAATAAAGGTATATTACTTATAACTACTAATAACCTAAGAAAGGAAACTAGAAGCTAGTCTTAGAACGTATAAAGCAGGTTAATATAATAACTAAAACACCCCACGTATCTATATTATAAACTAGATATTATAATAATAACTACTATATCTACTTTAAAGATAAGGAAATATTAGGATACTATCTAAAGGATAATAATCCTAAACAGTCTAGGTATAATATAACTACTCTAAATACCTACCCCTAAATCTTAGTAATAATATATACTAGTAATAATAAGATTATAAGAAAACCTAAAGAGTAACTTAATAAGATGCTCTAGCTCTAATAGTTTAAACTTATAAATATAACTATATATAACTAGAAACTAGAAAATAATAATAAATAAGTAATTATATACCTCTAATTAGCTAAACTTATATACTTAAAATAGATTTAAGTAGAACTATATAACCTTATATAGGAAAAATAACTTAATGCTATACTTTTATATATAGAATAATAAAAGTATATATAAGGAAACCCTACTAGAATTAAATAGATTAACTAGGAGCTTAAAGAATAAGTTGAAAAAGAATCTAATAAAAAACTAGAATATTAACATAACTCTCTAGAAGAATAATATCTCTTCAACCTCACAAATAATTAGACTTTTAGAGAAGGAGAAAGTTCTCTATACGACTTAGATAAACCTTATAATACTACTCGCTAGTATACTTAAATAGAGATTACTTATAGACTTACCCCTAGTATAGATAATACTAGCTCTAAAGAGGAAACTAAAGATAAACTTAAAGAAATTAAAATAAAAGTTAAAATATAAATAATTAACCCCTAATTAGATAAATAATAAGTATACTTCTATAGATACCCTAAATTGCTAACTAATATATAAGCCCTAAACCTTATAGTAGGAGACTACCTCTATCTAAACCTCTTTAATTTAAGATACTACTACCTTTTTTAAGCCTAATACTTCTACCTATAATATAAAAAATATATAGGAGATAAGCATAAATATTAATTTAATCTTTAGAGAATTAATATAGAACCTATACGTTAAGTATACCTAGTATATATTCTCACAAGATAGAAAATCAGCCACTTTAATAATAATATTGCTACCTTCTAATTAAACCTTAAGTTCCTTATAAAGTGCCTTAATAATAAATAAATAAAATAGGATGAATACTAACATAATAAATACTAAATCTACTACTAAGAAAAAGCATATACCTAGAGAATTATAAAGGATAAACTAAAACCTCCTTAGGTTTAGATCTATAAGAATAATATTATAAAAGTACTATAAAAAAGAAAATAAATCACCTCTTTAGGATAATTAAGCTAGTTAAAAAACTAAGCTTACCTACTAAAGAAGAACTAAGATAGGTAATAATAATAAAGTCTATATATCTAGTATAACTAGAATAGAAAGTATACCTATAACTATAAGTAATAATTAATAATAATATAGTAATTACGCTAATTAATAGTAGATCTAAAGGAAACTTTATCTCACCCTAAGTAGTAAATAAACTATAATTACTATAGATAAAGAAATAATACTAGTATACCTTAAATACTATAGAAGGAGAATAAGTTTAGTATAAAAGAGGAACTATAAAAAATAAAACTATACCTCTTATAATAAGTTACCTAAATTAAAATAAATAACTCTAACTTAATATTATAAAACTTAATATATATAACATTATACTAAGAATGCTATAGTTATAAGAGAATAACCTATAGATAGATTAGAAAATAAGCTAACTCTATTAGGACTATAATAATCTAATCTCTAAGTAGCCTTATAAAACCTAAGCCTTAAATAGATTTTATAAAAGAATAGCTATAAGATATATCTATTACCTTAAAATAAAAGAAAGTATATTATAACTAATAATAATAAAAAACCTTAACGAAAAGAAAGATCTAATTCTATTTATCTTAGAAGAATATAGAGTTTATAAGAAACTCTTTATAGCTAAACTTAAAACTAGACTACCTAAATACATTAGTTTTGATTACAAAATCCCTCTTAAGGAAGGGAAAGAACCACAATTTAATAAGATATATAGCCTCAACCTAACTAAAATAGAGGCTTTAGATAAATACCTTAATGAAAATCTAAAGAAAGGATATATTAAACTATTAATATTACTAGTAGGAAGTCTAATCTTATTTATACTTAAAAAAAATAGAAAACTATAACTATACGTTAATTACTATATACTTAATAAGATAATAATTAAAAACTACTACTTACTACCCCTTATTAACAAAATAAGAAGACTTCTATATAAAACTAATTAGTTTATAACCTTTAACCTTAAGGGAGCTTATAACTTAATTAAAATAAAATAAAGCAAAGAATAGAAGACTACCTTTAGAATATAAAAAGGATATTTTAAATACCTAGTTATACCCTTTAGTCTTATTAACGCACTTATAATATTTCAAAATATAATTAACACTATATTATAATAGTATATTAATATCTATATAGTTATATACTTAAATAATATCTTTATCTTCTCACTAACGCTTAATAAGTATAAAGAAGATATATATAATATCCTATAAATACTATAAAAAGCTAAACTCCTAGTCAAACCTAAGAAAAGTAAATTCTATATATAAAAGGTAGAATACTTTAGATTCACTATCACCTCTAGAGAAGTTTATATATTAAAAGATAAAGTTAAAACTATTAAAGAATAGCTAATACCTAATAACCTTAAAGAAGTTTAAGGATTCTTAGGTTTTATTAACTTCTACTATAAATTTATAAAGAATTATAGAAAGATTAATATAGCTCTTACTAACTTTAGCTATAAAGATATACTATTTATATAAAAAGAACCTTAATAAGAAGTATTCTAAAAAATTAAAAATATAATTACTAGTAAGCTAGTCCTAATAATCTTAAATCCTAGGAATTAATTTAAAGTAGAACTAGATTCCTCAGACTACACCCTTAGAGTATAACTATTATAATAAGACTTAAAAAGAAGACTATACCTCTATACCTTCTTCTCTTATAAACTCTATAGACTAAAGCTTAATTACTAGATTTATAATAAAGAACTTATAGTAATTATTAAAACTTTTAAAGAATAATAACTTAAACTCTTAAGAACTACCTATAAAATACTTATATACTTAGATTATAAGAATCTTTTACACTTTATAACTTTAAAAGCGCTTAATAAATAATAAATCTAATAGTTAGAATTCTTCTTAGAGTTTAACTTCTAAATTATCTACTAAAAAAGATTAGATAATAGTAAAACTAACGCTTTTAGCTAATAACTAAACTATAATATCCTAATACCTAAAGAAACCTAGGTAATTCTTAAAGAAAATAATAGAGACCTAATACTAATAGCTAAACTCTTAATAATAGCTAGATAATTTAATACTAGCCTAACTAATAAGTTAGATAATAAAGCAATTATAGAGTTTTATATATACCTTATATATAGTTACTAAGAAATTATAAAAACCTAGAAATAACTATAATAGTAATATAGAGAAAAGGTTACTAAAGAATATATAGTAAAAGTAATTAAAGATTATAAAGTTTACTTTAAAAGTAAACCTACTTAATACTAACTTTATAGTATACTATAACTTTTACTTATACTATAAACTATTTAGTAATCTATATTACTTAACTTTATTATTAAACTACTAAAGTCTAAAGAACCCCTTATAGGAGTATACTTTAATAGTATTTTTATTATTATAGATTAACTTATAAAGTATACCTACTTTATCCTATATAAAGAAGTAAATAACACTAAAGAATATATATATACCTTTATTAAATATATTATTACTAATTATAGAACGCCTAAAGAAATTATATCTAATAAAGATAAGATATTTACCTTAAAGTTTTAGAAATTAATTATAACACAACTTAATATTAAATAAGCAATATCTACTATATTTTACTTATAGACTAATAGATAAATAGAATAAATTAACTAAATCTTTAAAATATACCTCTACGCTTATATTAATTATAACTAAGATAATTAGGTTATATTACTACTAATCGCTTAATTTACCTATAATAGTATAGTAAGAGAAAGTACTAAGGAATCCCCCTTCTATTTTAACTATAAATTTAAACTAACTACTTATAGAAAATCTTAAGTAAAACTAACTATAGTAAAAGCTACTACCTTAGTATAATAAATTAGAGATATCTAGCAAAACGCATAAAAGAAACTTAAATTTATATAAAAACAAATAGTATAATTTAGTAACTAATAAAGGATTAAAGGACTAACCTTAAAAGAAAGAAATAGCGCCTACCTTATATAGCAAAATATTAAAACTAAACAACTAAACAATAAACTTAACTATAAAAAGCTTAAACCTTTTAAAATTCTTAAATAAATTTTACTAGTTAATTTTAAACTTAACCTACTTAATATAATAAGGTATTATCTAGTCTTTTATATTTTACTTCTCAAACTAGTACTATAAGGATTATAGATAAATAACCTTATTATTATAGAAGATAGCAAACTAAAGTATAAAGTAGAATAGGTTATTAACTATATATAAGAACTATAAGGAATTTAATACCTTATTAAGTAGAAAAGATATAGATATAAAGATAATATATAGGAACTAGTAAAAAATATTATAAGTATAGCTAATAAACTCACATAATATTAGCAATAGTATTAAGAATAAGAAATAACGCTTATACTAGTTATACTTACCTTAGTTATATCCTAAAGATATTAATAAATTAGATACCTTTATAAATACGTCTAACTACTAATAGAAGTAGATAGACTATAATAAGGAAAACTATTTATTTACCTTAAGATATTAGAATATAACTAAGACCCCCCTAAAGATACTAACTAATTATTACTAACTAAAAGACTAAGATCTATAAACTCCTCGCCTATACTAAAACCCTACTAATCTAGATTATTCTTAATACTAAGGAACTAGAAATCCCTAACTACGCTACTCTTATATATATTTAGCATAAGAAGCATATTATCCTCTTCTAACTCCTATATACTTTAAGAAAATATTTCTATATAACGCTCCTTGACTTTCTTTTAAATTATATAAATATACAATAAATAACTAGCTACTTTAGCTACTTTAGCCTAAACCTATACTAATTTTTTATAAAGATCTAATAAAGTATTACTAGTTTGCTCTTCCTTTACCTCCTATTCTTAATGCTAATTATTTAGCTTTTATACTATATATAGTTAGCTATAAAGTATTAGTATTACACCTAGAGGGACTTATAACTTAATATTACTACTAGACTATTATAAAGATACTTAAGACTTTTACAACCTTAGTAAGTTTTTACGCCTTCAGCTATATAATATATATGTTTTGTATAAAAATACTATATATAGGGTATAATATTATTAGAACTAAAATAATAAAATATATCTTTATAAGTAGAATATAGTACTAACTTAGACTGATTTAATTTTTAAATACAACTTAACATAATATTAGTATTATAGATAAATTAAGAAGTATAATTAATAGATCCCTAACTTAAGACTAATAACCTACTTATATTAGGTCTTAAGGGTAAGACTTTTAGAGAGGGGACCTAATATTATAACCTATTATATATAGATAATAGTAACTAACTTACTTAGGCGTTAGGTAGCTAAATTAAAGTATTTATACTATAGGACTATAGGAATAATAAAGACTTACTTAGAACAAAAGAACTATAAAATAAGTTATATAATAATAAGATAAGAGATTAGATCTATACGCTAAGGATATAGAAGCTATACTTAGTAGATATAGATCCTACTAGATATAGGAATAGTAATAAGATAAAAATACTATTCTAAACTTATATATAGAATAACCTAAGCTTAGTTTATAGTTAGACTTCTATAGCTTTTTAGTAATTAACTTTATATTTATCCTTAAAATACTCTTAGCTTACTTTTACTATAAGTTATTTATTAAGCCTAAGACTAATCACTTTAGCTTCTAAAGACCTAATCTACTACAGCTTATAACTTACAACCTAGACTACAACCCCAGTATACTATTACTACGCGTCAATCCCTAGCTTCTATTAGCAGACCCTACTATTAGATAGCTGACTGTAACAGTTAGGAATAGCAGGTGTCAACAAAAGAGACAGCTTCCCTTCCTGAAATCGATACAGAGCAATTAGTGTCTCGACTCCGGATCCAGCAAGGGTGTGTGTAACCGCAACTAGGTCCCCAGCTGCGTTGACTAATATAGTTGAAGGTTGAAGAAAACCTTCAACGGTGCCCACTATTGCAGGTCTGTCTAAGTCGATGAGGTCGATGACCGTGATTTTCCGCGAAGAGGGTAGTTCCGACATCGTAGTGTTTGGGTTTGCAGACGGCCGTGGCCCAAGAGTCTCAACAACAATCGCATAGCGACCGTTTGGAGTGATCGTCATTGCTGTGGGCGGCCCAACTACTGCATTTCCAACAGACACGTTCGAGACTTTCCACATATCTGGATTGTCTTTTATCTGTATGATAGACAGAGTGTCCGAACCTTGAGGTGGTCCAATTTGACCATCCGTATAAGCCGAAGACACCATGTCCGCATCTGAGATGGCTACAAGAAAGCGCCCCTGGAAGTCGATGTGTCCAACATGAGGAAGATATTGACCGTAGATAGCCCCTCCATACCAGAGGACTGCTGCCGCAGCAGAGGAGAAGAAAGCCGGTGGCCACATAAGGACTTGGCTGTGGGCAGTTGATGATGAACAGAAGGTAGGGTTCAAGATGTCATGTACGTATATTTTGTTGGCGTTTCAAACAGCCCGGTGACAAATGGCTACTCTGGTGGGGAAGAATATTGCTGGCTTTAATCGAATGGCTAGATACTCAACCTTTTGAGCCTTGAGTCCCCATCGGACTGAGAATCGGAGGCACACTCCACCCCCAAGACTCGCTCACGAATACGCAGGGCAGCTGAATTTAGAGTTGGAGGATGCTTGGCCGAGATCACTACGCATTTCTTCGGGGTTAACGGGTTTAAATGCTCCGAGTTGCGATGCTTGCATGATATCTTCCCATGCAGCATTCTTAGCCTGCCTCCCGTCAAGTTCAATGTCTTGTGCTATCTATTTACTGGCGTGGTTCTAGTTACACGATCGAAGGCTTCAGTCTCGCTCAGGTCCTCGTTTGCACTCCCGGTGCCGTCTATGGGGCCGTCTGTTCCGGATGACACCTTGGCCTTGACTCGAGGATGGCTCGGTCTTGGTATTCCACGTATCCTGGTAGCCCTTTTGTCATACTATGCGACGTATCCATTAAGACTCTTGGCGCTCTTCTTTGAAGGGCCAGACTCCGGGACATGACGGCGGATCATCACTACGGTCGTGTTCGGGCATAAGCGGGCATAAGAAAAGGTGAAGCAAGCTCGTCACCAGTCTTGAACTACTGCTTGCGGGTTCCGTCCGAATTTCCGTGTCTTTGGGGTGGGTTGGGCTGTCCCGGTCAATCAGCTGTTCTTCTCAGCCAATAAGGCCTAAACATGCATGATTCTCGCAGCATTAAAACCGCCATCCCGCGCATCACTACCTTCTACTAGGCAAGCAAAATCATCTGCGTATCTTTAATCCCCTATCAGACACATCTGAACTTCATAAACCTCCGAAATGCCATCTCAGATGCCAAAGATCCTGTTGTTTGGCGCAACTGGCTATATCGGTGGCAGCGTTCTCCATCACTTGCTTTGCCACCCTTCCCTGACGTCAGTCATCACCAGTACCAGTCCGATCACAACTCCTATCCGCGGCAGCCCAGACCGAGTCGCAAAGCTCTTAGAAAGCTATGGATCGCGTGTAAATCCACTCCTTATTTCCAGTCTTGACGATGTGGACGCGATCACCGAGATCGCCTCCAAGCACGACATTGTCATCAACGCTGGGTCAGGCTTCCACCCGCCTTCCGCCGAGGGAGTTGTTCTTGGTCTCGCGAAGCGGAAAGCTGAGACCGCTGCACCGGTTTGGGTCATTCACACTTCAGGCTGCTCCAACATCTCCGATAATCCCGTCACGGGCGTGGGACGTCCGGACGTGGAATACGACGACGCCAATTCCGACGAAGTCTTCGCGTTCGAAGAGGCGGAGAACAAGACTGAATGGTACGCTCAGCGCGCTTCGGAACTCATCGTCCTTCGCACAGGAGATGACCTAAACGTAAATGCAGTGAGCATTCAAGCGCCCATCATCTTCGGCACCGGCACAGGGCTATTTCAACAGGCTGGCTTGATGATTCCCCTGACGATGGCCTTCGTGCTCGAACAAGGTTACGCCTTCAGCTGTGGTGACGGCACAGGGGTGTTTGACTGGGTGCATATTGCGGATTTGTCAGATCTTTACGTGCTTTGCGTGCTCAATATCATCCAGACTGGAGGAGAGCATATCCCCACCGGCAAGAGGGGCATCATCTTCCCAGCCGTTGGAAGAGCTCTCGCAACAGATGTGGCGAAGAAGTGTCTCGATCTTGCGTTCGAGAAGGGAAATCTCCCCAAGGAGGGCACGCCGCAGACAAAAGAGATCCGCCAGCTTAGTCTTGAGGATGCAGCAGCGAAATTGGCTGCAGGTAACGTTGCCGTAACGGAAAAGACGTATGCCGGACACCGAAAGATGAAGGGAACTATTGCAAGACGGAACTTGGGGTGGAAACCAATCCATCTGGACGACGCGTGGGAGATGGATTTTGATACGGAGCTTCGGGCTGCTTTGAATGGGCAGAGGACGTCTACTGTCGCATCATGTCTCGCCGTAGCAAAGTAAAGGTCCACGTATGTGGTGTGCGGCTCCGGCTAGGATCTTGGGGGTCTTTGTTGTTCTCTACACGTTTCGATAAAGTCAATAGACTCGTCTTGAGAAGCTACCCACGTGTGATTTCGAGTTCCCTCTATGTAATAAGTGGCCATTCTGTCCAGAGTCGTTCCACTATCGGCCGTCCAGCTCGTGGCTTCTCCCAAAGATTTGGCAGTGTCCCATTGGCAGTGTCTTGACCGAAGCCTGAATGCAATGGCGGGAGATTATATGGGGCGATATTCAGTGAGTGTAGGGTAGTTTAGTAATTTGATAAACTCCTCTATCCTTGGCGTCTTCTACCTTAAGCTTTGATGTAGCTATAGTTTGCTTCGCTGTACTACTACCGGTGCACATGATGATGAGACTAGAGAATATGTGGCATTTCACGGTGTGATGAGCTATCCTGTCTAGCTTCCTTTCGGCGGGGTACTCTAGCACTAAATGCTACACTGCGTCTTGCTGGAAGGCTTATTGTTTCGAGGTGGCTGCGGAGTGACGAGGAGATCGCTTTATTCCGGAGCAACCGGGTTGTTCCAAGGAGACCGTGATGTTCCGAGGAGACCGTGTTGTTCCGAAGAGTCCGCGTTATTCCGAGGAGGCCGTTTGGTCATGAAGAAACCGACGGCGCTGATCTGACCCTCTGCTCCGCATCTGTTCTGTGGGCTGTGACGACGAGCATCTGCGGTAAGGTTTGACGTTGTTCTGGGTGTAGCCGGTCGAGTGACCTGCTTTCGTGCTTCACCCTTAGACGGGTAATAGTCTTCTCGAAAGCCCTCATGTTTGAGGAAATAACACTATCTGTAGGGCAATCCTCGTTGCGGTAAAGTACACTGTAGGTGCCTCGTCCTGTGATTTCCATTCGTTACCTTCATCATGTCACCGGAGGAGAAAGCTGAAGTACGGGAATTGTGTCCGAAGACGACCTGGAAGACTTCATTGGCTCAACGGCCTCATGAGACCCTCCAAGCAGGCCTTAGAGAGAAACCCTGATTTAAATATGCATTGCAAAGGCACACTCGGGCAGCATTTCGATGCGTCTAATGCTCTAGCAATGTGGGGACCAGGAGGTGCTCATTGCATGCTTCAAAGAGCCAGCCTGCCGCCTGCGGCCAGACGCTGATTTCCTTCCCGATTTAACCCCCAGTAAGAAGAGTCTGCGACGTCTGGAGGCAGGAAGAAAGATCAAAATGCCCAGGGATTGGACAAGGCAAGGTATCAGTAATGTCAGATTTCCTTGTCTGCGGCGATAAGTAATAGCCTGAGGATTAGGTAATGTCGCAATAATTCTGTTATAATCTTGACTTTTCGCTGGAGAACGTTGCGACAGGAGCGTGTGGCAAGTGGAGGCTAATTGCCTGTGACGGGAGTATTGAAACTCTGAGATTCGGTGAACGTACACGTGCGTCTGGGGGTGTTGGCTGAAGATGCCCGAGAACTCCCGAGCATCGAAAAGATCGCCTCGAACTCGTTACCTATGAAAGCAATCGGGTATTCTTTGGACAGTCCCTCAAAATCTCCCTCTTTCTCCGGGTTCAGGCACAGCACGAAAGAGCCCAATTATACGTAGGATGGGGGCTCAAAGCATCGTGATATTGATGGACCTGGTGATACACGCAGCAGGTGGCTTGCGAGGGAAGAATATCCAGAAGTCAAGAGGATGAAGAGGCATTGCAATCACGTTCGGAACACATATTTGTGATATGGCGAAGCAAGTTATGATATTCCTGGTATTGGGCAAAAGAACAGAAACATGCCAAGAGCGACTTGGATGCCCAACGTCGCAACATATCTGTGCCAAATTCCATCCAAGGACCCCTCCAACCTTCGTTGAAGACGGAAAGCCAAGGTAGAAGCAATGTAGACGATCAAAGTCTGCTGTTGTGCCCAAGATATCAAGAGCTCCCATCTGTCTCATGAGGGACCATCTTGTTGCAAACCGCCAAGTAGGAGGCGTTCGCCTTCAACAATGTTTGTTGCGCATTCTCCGAGTCGTAGGTGTCCCACGCTTTGTTTTGAATCCTGCGGACTCCCGCGAATGAGACTTTCTGCCCCCTTGCCACGCGCAGATCGAGGTCTTTCACGACGCACTCCTTGACATAGGCGAGGGTGTCTCGATAGTTGTCCTGGAAGACCGCGCTGACAGCACTGGTGACATCCTGGACAAACGCTGCATCCCGGAAGTTGATAGACCCATGGTAGGCTGTATGAACCTTGTCCATGGCAACTTTGAACACCTTGGCTGCCTTGATCCAAATTGAGTCGACCTCGTCCTCGGGGCCTGGGTCAACGTAGAACCCAGACTTATCCGTGACAAATCTTCTGATGTGACCCGCCGGGCTTGCCATGCAGGTCTTCGGATCGGCATTGAGACTCAGAAGACCGTACTCCAGGCTAAGACGTATTTCGAGCTTGATCTTGAGCCACAATGTAATGCGTTCGCTGTCATTCAACATGGTAACGAAGTTCTTGGCGGCGTCCCCCTCTGACATCTCTTGGTTCTCTTCGACCATCTCAGCACAGAAATCGGAGATCTCGGAGTCCAGAAGCTCGTAGGTAAACCAAACAGATTTGGCTTGTGACTGACCAATCGCTTGGTCTAGATGGGCGGCAGCCATCTCCGGGTGCGATCCTAGGAAGGTGTGCGGCATGTTGAGGAGGAGGCGAGACCTGGCAAGAGCAACATCGTTCCTTGCGGCGAGAAAATCCATCGTTCTCGCGGTAGACCATTTCTCCTTCAGAAACCCGTAAATCTTGTCCGGAGACTGCAAGATGGTATTGGCGTGCTTTGGATCAAGGTTGATGCCGGCGAAAGGCGACGAAATAGGCCCGGAGTTCATCTTGAAAGGTCTGGGGAAACGGGCAGCGGGTTGTGGCAGGGAGCGTTTCGTGCTTTGTGTGTTCTTGTCCATGATCAGAAGAAAGTCCAACCCGAAGAAGACCCAATGTATCTCAGGCACCGAGACGTACGGTTGCTACTGCATCTGGGCAGGTCAACAGATGAAGCGCGCGGCAGATGGCCGAAAAAGGACCTCTCACGTGGACGGGTGAGATTTGGAATTGATTGAATATCGTTGGTGTCTGGTGGTCGGATTTGCGCACCAAGACTGGAGGCAAAAGTCTGAAGCTTTGGCGAAGATTGCGGGGTTTGGCGATGCTTGCGCGAGACGCTCCGTGGCGGTCGAGAAAGGCGGCGATAATCTGGGGCCCAGGAGATCAGGAAACGCGAGACATAGCTTTCTTTCTGTCGGGTTGCTCTGCCGATTGCAGGATCTCTTCGTGCCGAAATAGCTGGGATGTGTTCATACGCAGAGCAAATTGGGTCTCGAGTCGACAAAATGGGCGTTCCCCAAAAGGAAGTTTGGCGAAGTTCGGAGCGCCTTCCGAGGTGCAATGGATCGGGTTGTGCCACTTCTGCAACAAGCGCCAAATCCATCAGGCGGGGTCGGTGGAGAGTGGCTCAATCCACCGGCGCGCCGTGGCAGGCGTGCCTTGAAAACCTTAAGGCAACGTCAGTAGATAAGAGAAGGACTGCGAGTCGACGATAAGGTCTTTGTCGGGTCTGCTGGAGGATGCAGCGCAGTGGTGCAGCCCGATTACGTAAGTGGACGGTGCATAATTCCGAGAATCGGTACGTATCCAATCTGTTTGGTCGTCTCCTTTAGCAAGGCAGGAGTCAAGAACACCCAGGCCTTTGTTTGCTGAGTGCAACTTCTCTACTGTCTTGGTTGGACCTTCCTTTTGTCTCTCAGGGCCTCTTCCACCCAGCCCCACCTTCTGCGACCACGTCCTCAAACGGACATCCAGTTGAGGAAGGCGCGCGGGGGCCACCATTGCCAACTTCACCCCAGTGTAGCAATAGCAGAGAGCAGCATCGGCCGGACGACATCACATCGCGAGTCAACCTCCGCCACATCGCAACAACTTTCATCAACCCTCGCAGGCCTCACACGACCAAGACACACATCTGCCATCGTCAAATCCACAGCTCAACACTCCAATGGTAAGAACGCGCTCTGGGAAGGAGTCCCACCCCGATGACTCCCGAATCCCTCCCATGCCATCCGATGAAGACCACCCTTTGAACGAGATCCTCAACCCGCAGCCGCGCCTCGCGATGAAGAAGCAACGGTCCGAGAAAGCCAAGGCACGGTTCATCGTCGACAATGACGACCTTACCGGTGCAGTTCAACGAATGCATCTAGACAGCACCAAGCCATCGTCGTCCAAGACATTGTCTTCTAAGGAGGCAGCCTCCAGCTCCAAGCCTTCAGAAGAGGCAGGTCAGGAAGGTCCGGCGGAATTGAAAGGCGATGATACTGCAGCGACCCCACTGGAAAACATCCCTTCTATGTGGGACGACGCCGGCTACCTTGCCCCTGACTTCGACCCCTCGACCATGAAAATTGCACTGCTCCGGAATGTCCTCTGTCGTCACAACATCCGCTACAGCTCGGC
Organism: Colletotrichum sp. SAR 10_99; assembly: GCA_028654355.1. Lineage (NCBI taxonomy): Eukaryota > Fungi > Ascomycota > Sordariomycetes > Glomerellales > Glomerellaceae > Colletotrichum > Colletotrichum sp. SAR 10_99. The sequence goes on from JAQIUT010000066.1 coordinate 113,783, forward strand.
GGATACCAAAAAAACCTTGGTACACATCTTCAACGAGGAGATAACGCCCCGAGCCGCTGCTACGTTGACGGCCATGGGCAAGGTAGCCCCCAGCAACGAAGGAATAGTGGATGTGCATCAGGGCAAGTAAGCAAGCATTATTGGTTGGCAGCATCAACGGGTATTAGGTTTAATTACAGTCATGTGGCTGCAACCGCTTCGTCCATAGGCCTTGTCGTTAAACAGACTCATTCTCGTACCATTCATGCTATCAAAGCGTTTGCTTTTGCTCGTGTCCGATAATGAGGCGTCATCATACCATTTATCCACAGTTTCCTTCCCCAAGTTCCCGGCGAGGCTCAGCATCTTGCCCAGGTCATCAATGTGTCACTCTGCCTTACGAGCTATGTGTACGGCAATACGGTGCCGGTGTTCCACCTTGACTGTGACCTTTATGGCAGCTCGCAAACACGACTATATTTGCTGACGCCTGCCATTGATTATAACGCTCGGAATCTCTTATTGTTTACCCTGGCATCAGACACCTAGCATGTACATGCCCGCGATAAGATGGAAGCCACTTGAATTCCTTGGTTTGCCCACTTAAAGCGAACTCCATGACCGCCACCGCCCCTGAATACATAACCACGTTTGCTGTTCCTTGAGCCAGCGTCGTCTTTGGTCCGACTTTCGAGCCTGAGGTTGAAAGCCTTCTCAGCCATATGCTGCTGTGCTGATGGATGCACCCATTTGTGGTTACTGCGATAGAGGTTGACGGTCGTAGCCTTCAACAATGACAGGTCAAAGGGGGCTCGCCAGGAGTTTAATGCAAGTCAGTATCCAATTGAACGGTAAAAGTCTCAATTTGACCGCGAAAATTCTGAACATGTGTCGCATGCTGTTATTTGGTGACTGCATATGATTTGATTCAGGGAGAGTCAACATGGGTTCCAATAACGAACGCAGACCTGGGAAAGGCTTGCACCGACTGAACTGCAAAACACTATGCGTCATGATGTCAGAACTGGGATTGTTTAGATGTAGCAGGTTGCATCACTAGTCGTTGAGAAGAAGGGCTTTGTGTAGTTATTGCTCAAATAGGGCCTACGATCTGCTTCCTCGTTGACCTCGTCCTTCTTGTCGCTCCGACACCGGTTGCCGATCTCGAACTCGATCTGTCCCAAAGCCCTGCAACCCTGGTTCTTGTGATGAGCTGTTGGGCTGTTCAATGTTACAGACAGATGAAGGAAGGTTGACGGCAGAGTAGAACACGATGTATGTCCTCTCGGCGTCGAGGACTTATCAGAGAGACTTCATGGCCATTACGGGCAGCGGCCGTTGCTTCGAAGCAAAGAGGACAATGAAAACCTGCGGCAGTGGTGGTTTTGCGCCGGTCGAGACGCAGAAGAACAAGGACGGTTGGGGCTCCGGTCCGATACAGTCGCAGTACTTTGGACTTGCGGTGGCTGTGACAGCATGCTTGCTTGGCTGGTATTCATGTTTGTGGTTGGGGTGCTCTGGAGAACCTAGGAGACCTCTCCAAATGGAATTACTTAGACATGTTCGTGGCGTGCATCTGTAAATGTCGCAAAGATTAGCTTTGAATGGTAGCACTCTGAGCTGTGGTGAGAAGCAGGGAATTGGGATCATGATTCATGATGGGAACCATAAGGAGAAGCCGAAGGGCTGAAGGAGATGTACATAAGTACATGACTGAAGTTGAGACCGGCCACTGGGAATTGGACAAACCACTCATGCACCTTCGAAAAGGTTCAAGTTCAGGCTGGAATCCCTGGCCAATCGCCTCTTGGAGGTGTGCCGCAATTAGAAAACGCATTAATCGCGCAAAGAATCTGGCCTTTGACGAATTTGGTCTCAATATTACATGTTATAAAAGAGTGTGGAGGCAGAAATATCCAGATCCTGGCACAAATACGGTGTTTGAGACGAATACTGATATAGCCGAGCCGCTTACGGCCCCTGGACCAAAACAAAAATGAAAGGCAGGCAGGCATCATGTCGCACACATTGGATGTTTGTCACACTTCTCCGTCAGAGGCCACGCCAAACTTCTGCATCAAAGGGACAACGGATGTCCCCACGCCTCGGCGGCTTCATTGATAACACTGAAGTCTTTGGTGCGGGCGCCGTATGACGTTGCTCCCCTTTTCAGAGACTATGCGTATTGCTTCGGCCAGTACAACTCCGCATAGGATTTTCTATGTCGCTAAAAAGCAGCCCAGCGCATATCATGCTGGTTTCCGTCATTCGGCTGTGTTGAAATGCAAGGGCGGTCTGTTAGGTGCCCGAGCATTTGGCCGCAACATGTCCAATTTTCGAGCAAATTGGTCAACTTCAGCCTTCCCAATGTCAGCATGCTCCTAAAGCTGTTTGCGGATCGTCTTGTCTACTGCCGTCTTCTCTCTAACGCATGTCTATTTGACAGAGGCCTGTCGGGAATCCATTGTGACCGGAGAACAGCGTTGAAACCCGCGCGCCACTGAAAGACAACGACCGGAAACCCAACAGAAATCTTGACCACGAGCTCCATTCCGAATGAAAGTCCAGATTTTCTCACCGCATTTTCAACTTGAATGCTTTGAGCGCCTGGTACCGTCTATGGCTGTAATAAATATTAGACGAGACAGTTGGCTGGTCAAATTACGTGCAGGATCCCACGTCAGCGTCGGAGATGGCGAGGTCAACCAACCTATCCACCGAAAAGCCGACAACGCCGGGACCGGAAGGCAGTCAGCGCAGCCTCCGCCTTTGGGCAGAAGCTTAATATCACAGAAATCAAATGCTGTCACCGACAATCGGCAATTTGAGGCTCCGGCGGTGAAACTATCCGTTGGTCTCGTGACGCTGCACTCGAGGAAGAAACCCCCGGACGTGGATGACGAACCGCGATCCAAGTTGCGAAAGAATCTGCCGGTGCTCAAAGCTCAAGAAACATCCGGGATATTGTGGAGCGACATCTGCTGCCGCTGATTCTCGCCCATACAGCCTGATATCTTGGGCATCCGCCCGCCGATGTCATGACGCAGCGCCTGCGGAATGTATACCGCCAGCCCCAAGGATGCCTTGGCTCTGGTACATCTCCTTTAGCTGTCTGCTTTACAACTGTCCCCATGCTGACATATTGAACACGGCTATCTTCGCAAGGCCGAACGGAAGCGCGACCACGGCCAAGTCTGCTCACACACACGTTTCGACTGCGGCCACGGTCATACCATCGCGAAGCCGCCCGCAAAATCTTCCCATCTTTTCTCCGTCTTGCATCGAGTCAGACCTGGAAAGGCTGCACTCTCGCTCGGTAATTCAAAGCCGCTGCCATCTCCGCACCTGCAACGCCAACGCGTGCTATAACAGCATATTCCAGCTTTGAAGAGGAGCGAGGTCTAGTTGCCGTGGACTTTTCGCCGTCATCTTTGAAACCGACGCTCCAAGCTTCACTAGAAAGACTGCCAAGGTGTGGCCAAGACATAAACTCTTGAGATTCTTATCTCGTTTGCCTCATTGGAACATCTCTATTATTGCTTTGGTGGTTGGCAGTTTGCCGGGCGGGAAGCGAAATCTTCTGAGATGGCCAAGAAATCCTTGCTAGAAGAGAAGAGCCAGCAGAAAAACGCATCTACTTTGGCCGATCGCTGGGATCAGTCCTCCCCACCCAGCAGCGGTTGGGGTTTCGTCAATTCATTTGCGCCTTGAGTGTTTGGTGAGCAGACATCTGACTGCCAGACACATGCCCTTCTCGCCAACCTCAGCCGTCTAACTGATGAACATTCGGACTAGAGCCTGAGGAAATCATTCCTCTCCACCTCTGCCTCTCCGAGCCACATCTTGAAGTCTGGAGGCAGCGTCTTGACTGAATGGATGACTGCCCACCGGCGGAGTAGGTTGATTAGGGAGAGGACAGAGGTTATACCGGCCAAAACCGTGGCTGTGGCTCAGATAGTCAGTTTATCCAACTCTGAATTGTCTTGGAAGCCTGGATTGTTGGCGCCGCCCGCAACAATTGCTTAGCGCTATTATCAGAATAGCTCACCTGCTGACACGCTCCCGGAACCGTTTTGACTTCGAACGAAATCCCGACGCCCCTGCAGACGCCTGGAGAAAATGGCTTCTGGCGATGAGTTGGAAATACCTCCCTGGTGCTCTGATTGACATCAAGCGAGCTTTCTGCCAAGAACATCTCCAGCATGCGACCGCTAGGGCCTTTACCATGGCATAGCTGACATAATGTGCCTCTTTGCGGCTCCTCGATGGACGGTTATGCTCCTGATCACCCAGCATTTGTTTGCGCCTCAACTTGTCAAAGCGCGTCGTCACAGGTGTCCCCGTTTATTGGAGAAAAGATAAATATTACCAGGGGAAGAGAAGTGAGGGTTTTGCTGTTTCTCATGCCATCCACATGTACCTCTGTCACTGTAGTCCACTGGTCGCTGTCGCCCTAGATTTCACGTGTTCTGGTATGATTCGCTGCTGATGCCTGTCATCAAACTCACACAACTAGCGTCCCAGAAACCGATGCAATTACCACCTATGCTGCGTGGCTACCTCAGAAAATGCCCTGTTCACAGCTTGGGCTTGCTCCAACGCAAGTCAATCTGTCAATGAAATCTTCCAAAAAGTGCCGTTCTCGACCGCGTTCCGACGGTGCCATACGATTTCAGTCCCCGGTACGGCCCATCTGAACAACCCTCAAGGCTTTGCCGACGCAATCGTGCCTATGTCATGGCCCATTTACCCTCCGCATAGACTCATTCAATCTCTTTCCGCAAGCCTTGGAACCAGAGCAATCCGGTGGAATATAAAAGTTGCCATTGCAGTGAAGCCCCTGGAGGTTCCACGTCTTGTTCTAACAGAAGCACGATATTCAGGTGGTTTCTTGTCGACGTAATGGTCATAGAGCAAGGTGCTCAGGCTGACGTTCGGATCATCAAGGCCCAATAGAAAATTGTACCGGGGGTCAAGACTGTTAGGGAGCGAGATAGCCTGCGAGTTCACATCGTCAGCGAAGAACCAAATTCAACGAGCGAATCAGATCATCCCACGGACCGTTGGAAATTCAAATCAGTCTGAGTAGCCGGATGGAAAAAGAAAATGCTCTCTGCAAGACACCACCTCTAGACCCGACATCGATGCTTCTGCTCGGGTTGCCCGTCAACGGACCTTCCAATCACCTCCCGATCTGGCTTAGCGATGGGCATAGAAACTCCAACTTCATCGAGCTCTCTCGACTCAGACGGGGCCGTAAGATCTGAGATGGAGGAGTTGACGACTGATGGAAGACATGGGGCAAGTCTTTGGACAGGTCTTTGGGACAGAGCAGCCAACTCAAGACGCCTCTCAATCAGAGCGGGCAGCCTTTCTCGAAGAAAGCGCTCCTTGGTCATGCTTGTGTGGGCTTTGACACTCGACCAGTACTTCTTCACAACATAGACTGGAAGTGCAGACTCCTTGCAGACGACGGCTCGCCGTTGACCGAGTAGCTGAACGTTGTATGAGACCTGTAAGCCAGCGGTGAGATGCAGATCAATTCTGAGAGACAGAATCTTGCAAGGTGGGGGGCTGTCGGTCGAGATGGCCCATCGCTCCCTAGAGCCGACGGTCTCCCAAAACGTGAAGACTGCTTGCGCGTCAATGGTCTGCGCTTCGCGCTCGTGAAGCCAGGCAATTTTGCCGTTAGGGCGAGAAACTCGAAACTTGAAAAATCGACTTCGGGGGCCCAAAGCTTCGTGTCGGATGATCGTCCCAAGACTTGCGCCTCGGATGGGCTGCGCTGGAAAGTGGCAGTCGCGGTTAGCCCTTGCCAGGAAGTGTCATATCGCTTGCGTGAAAGTGAGAACTTGCCTTGGCGTTTTGGAACTTCTGCGCGTCGAAGTTGTCCGGGTCAAGTGAGAAATTGCATCACAATAGTTGGGCAAAAGCAGGCAACTTCCAAACAAGAGGTTTGGGACACCCAGATTTTGCGACGATCGGGTTTCCAGTCGGACTGTGAGTGAGGCCCAAATTCGCTGCTTGCGAAAGTTATAGTCTCTGGCGAGTTGAACTTGGAAGACAGAAAAGGTAGGAAAGGGTGAGTCGCAATTGCGACTTAATAGCGAGTAGCTGCTTGTTGCTGCAAGCGAGTGGTACTGTCGTTGGCAATGAAAGGACAGACGGGAACTAGTAACGTCTCGGAGTCTGTGCAGACAGTAGTCTAGATGTGAATAAGGCGTGGGGTAAGTCTCAGCTCTGAAAGGCGAGAAGGAAGTCGACCGGCAAGTGCGTGCGAGTTCAGCCTCAGGAGGTCCGGACTTTGAGAGCCGGGCGCCAATGGTTACTCGGGGCTAAATGCCGAAGCGCTATTTCCGGACTGTCCATAATACTCTCCCATCGGCTGCTACGCAAGTTGCCGAGGTCAGCCACGTGGAACAGGCTTCATTGTACTTCCTAGAAGATAACAACGTCCGACACCTTTTCTCAGGTCGACCACCAAAAACCTGGCTTAATCATATTTTCTACTTGCGGAACGTACGCGCGATCTCAATGTTGGCGAGTAATTCGCCAGTGAACTCGGTGAATAAGCCGATTGTGTGAAGAGATGATGGGGTGAGTGCTATGCATGCAGCACAATCACTCTGAAGCCGCCTCATAGCTGTTCGGTCTCAGGCTATAAGTCTCGAGACCTCAAGTGCCCCGCAACAGCCTTGTATAATGAGACTCGCAGACAATTTGACTCCATCTGACTTGCGCAACCTTGACGGCTGAGGTGGCCTGTGGCATGATGAGCTCCAGCTCCTGTTGATGTGTCCAAGGCTACGCCCTTCCGCATGAGCCCAATCTGTTCGGCAGTGGAGGCTCGCGGAACAGTAAGGTCCAACGGCTTGGTGCTTGCTCATTGCTGAAGAAGATTTGGCAGTCTTGGGAGACACGGCGTATTGGATTCATCGCCGGGGACGGGAGGCACATGATACCTCGTGAGCCGCGGAAGCAGAGACCCACATGACGCTGGAACGGATTACGTCTGTAAAAGGAATGAGGACATTTGAAGCTTGATGGAGGGATGTCATCTGGCTCTGGTAGTTCTAGCAGTCGCTTAGAATATGATAGAAAGTAGGACTTGATGCTTTCGTCCCTTGTGAGGTGATGGGGTTGAAGAATAGTTCAAAGGAAAAGCTTTATATTTCCGGAAAAACACAACCTTGAGAAAGGTTGTGAGAAAGACAAAGAAATCCGCGTTGCGGTCCATGCTGTTCAAGTGCCGTGTGAACCAAAGAGCTATGGTGGCCATGAGCTCAGCGCAAAGGTATTCGCGCATACTGTCAAGTAGACCATCACCGTTGAGCAAAGTAGGACCAAGCAACATCGTTGAGAACAGGCGAGCGTGTGCCAATTAAACACTGGCAAGCAGGTGTGTTTCTAACCGAATGCTCTAAGCTGTTGAAGGTGTTTGGAAGTCAGCCTCCGACGAAGTGGACAGCAGGAACAACAGGATGACAATGGGCGTCTATGCTCTGAGCGCTCGCTCGCTCTCTTGTTCCCAGCTTCAGAGAAGTAAGGCGCTAAGGGCCTGGAGAATGAGCAGAGCGCAGGAACAAACCTGTCTTCTCCTGTAAGCTGTCAACCCTCAAGCCTCTATGACTGTTAAGTTGGGGCTTCGAATCGTGTTGCAGTCCGGTTGCTAACCAGAGCTGCGATCTGCTAAAGAGCCCGCTGGATGATTTGTGCTGATGCCAAGATGTCTTTTGAAGGGACAACGGCCCTCGCCATTGCTTGGGCCATCAAGAGTACCACCAGAATGCCGGAGAAGACTACTCCAAGCCAACCCTCATGTTCCCTTGGGACTTGGTGCGTTCTGAAGATATCCACGAATAGGGTCTGTGAGGGAAGAAAGCTCTTGCTGGCAGGCTCTACTTGGCATGTGCAAGGTCGAAAGTCCGGAGCCGAACGTCAGCCGCGTGAGCACCAAAGTCTTGCTGAGGTTCAATCTGCATCAGAGTTTGTAGTCGAGGCCATGAGATTGCCATCTCATGGCTAGACTCGAGCCCATGGCCAGACTCGAGCAGCTGGTATTGACGGACGATGACCGTCAGAGGAGGCAGACGAGAATGCGAGGATATGTGAAACCACAAGAACTTGAAACAGGCTGATGCTGGAAAGCGTATCAGCTAAAATGGTTGTAAACAGAGAAATAGACAATGAAAAACGCGAGGACGTCTCTGCTGGCGCGTATCGTCGGCCGTCGGGGTGCATGTTGACTTCAACATGTACCATAGAAAAGACACAGGACATGGCGGCGGCACCGCGTCGCGTGAAGGCAAGCTAGAAGCGCATTTCCGTAGACGAGGAACCAAAGACGCTGCTTGCATTTGCACTTGGGAGCATGGTATGAGCGACAAACTTCGGGGAGCAGGCATGGTCGCTTTCGCATGGACTGGTGACACGATGAAGGACCCAAGTACGGCAGAGGAAAAGAGAAGTTGAGGGGGATGAATGATGGGAGGAGGAGATGGGAAGAGAAGATGGGGAAAAGGAAACGGTTCGCCATCGACGGTCTGAGTATTACTCGCCAAGTTCCAAAAGGCAGGGTGTATGGTGCACACAACACTGCCCAAAGGCCGGGAATGTTGACAATTTGACAACCGTCCGGACCTGCACTCCCCTCTTGCCCATAGATCGTCGTAGTCGGTCTCGACCTGATCAAAATCGGAATCACCGCCCTCCTCATCGGCTGGGTTGCAAGCCATGCGGATGCATTGGATTCCGTCGTTCATGGTGTCGACTTGCTGGCATTGACCCTAGCAATGATGTGTTTTTGTCTGCCATTGACAAGGACGACGCGTTGACCTCACCATCCATGGGCAGGCGCCTCGTCGACCGGAATAAACGCAAAGCTTTTTTTCTTGGAGTCCAAACTCCCTGCATCCTTGAGCCTTCCCTCCATCTCTGCCTCCTGTCCAGGTTTGTGGTGATACATCCTCCTCCTCGGCGTCAAAAGCATCATTGAGTTGGTCTTGCGTGAGCTCTTTGAGGTCCAAAATGCTGCCTTTGACCTTCTCCGAGCCATTGTACCAACCGCGGATCGGATGGTCGTCGGGATCGTCGCATGGGGTCTTCATCTCCGCGTACGTGTCGCCGTTCGTGTTATCAAGCTCTCGGTAAAAATGGAGAAAGCCAGGACGGACCGCTGTCGAGATGAGATCACGCACGGTTGGATTGTTGATGTCGAGAACTACCTGGAGGTTGGGCAAACCATCCGATGTACCCCAAATCCACACAAAGTCGGAAATTAAAGGGGTCAGCAGTGGTTAGCCAAGTTGCAGAGCATGTAGCGGATGTCTCGTGTTTGTATTGCACACACCGATAGCAATCTTGGGGAATCGCTTCGACGACAGGCAGTGGACGCATAAAGTTACAGATGGATTGAGCCGAGGGACAAACCATGCGTTGGCGATGTGTCCGGGAGAGAACCTGCGGCTGCCAGCGCAACAGGTTCTGTCCTTCGCTGGCGAACCGGATGGGTCTCAAGAAGGGGCGGAGGAACAGTGTTGTGAAACGGGAGGGATGCACCCCAAAGTCACCAGACTCGTACAGTGTATCGTTGGTTTGATGGGGACGTGGAGGGCACCGTGGCGTGGGGTGATGGTGGGGTTTGCCGCCATGGCTTGCTCCCGGGGTAGTGGTAACTTTGAGCAAAGCTCCCATGCAAGTACACCTGCACTTTCAAGTCGCTCCCGCAGTCGGGAACATGTCAATCTTGCAAAAAGCAAATTAAGTCTTGTCATTGATGACCAAGTGGAGGGGCCTGGATTTAGGGGTGGACTTGGTATCTGCGAGCGCAGCATGGACAGGCAACCCTTATGACCTGCCTCAGGTACGTGCCCACTAAATCCGATTGGTACCTACCGATTTCTCGGTGTGAGATCGGTAGGTACCAAATTTTTCAGTGGGTGATCCACTGTAGGGTACGTACTGCGATAGGTCCTTCGAATGGATTAGAGGAGCCGCCGCGATCATGAGAGAATCACAATGCACCTTGCAAGGCCCATTCTTATCAAGCATTGGCATCTAGCATATTCCAGTTTCTGAGTCATTGAGTGCCATTACTTCGTAACAAATCGGGCGCCGTGCGACTTAGCGGGGCGCCGACGCCGCCGTTTGCATTGCCGTCGGCTGAGATTGAGTAGGCCTCTCTTATGTAGAACAGGCAGTGTGCAGCAGAGTGCCCAAGGGCGCGATCGGATGCAACCCTCGCGTGGGACTCGATGAATAAGCGACTGGACCGCCGAGTAACACCGCAGACCGGCCGTGAGGCTCGAAATGCTTCCGCATGGATGGGTTCTCTGCCAGTCACCAGCCAAGCGGCCCGGATGGCGGAAGTCACGATGTGTGGATCAAATCTACTCCTCGTCCGCTATTCCTGCCGCGTTTCATTGATCAAATGCTCGATTGTCTCAAAGTGCACCGCGCTTGCTTGGTCAGGGAGAGGTTGGCTACTTTGTGCGTCGTAGGCCGCCAACATGCGTTCCTGTGCAGCTCGTTGTTTACCAAGTCTCAGCGCACGCCCTTCGAATGCTGCCCATGGCGCTGAACGGCTGTCTTCAAGGAGTGCGCCATCTTCCTGAAATCCGCAAGAAAAAGTCGGCGGGCCTTTGAATAACCGTATTGGCCAGGGCCTCGTCGTCCAGGTTGACGAGTGAGGCATCTTGGGTATTGTCCAACTCCTGACCTTCTTGATTGATTCCGCGGCATTCTTCCATACCCGCCTTCGATCCGCTCCCTTGTAGACATCGTAGAACATTACTTGAACATTCTGTGCTGCTGACGTCCTGTCAATTGGATTTCGGATGGTTCAACTTCGCTCTCGAACGAGAGACAGCAGTACGAAGGCAAGAGCTTCCAAAGCGGAACCAATCATGCCGAGCCATTGCGTGGATAATCATGGCCTCCAGTTCATTGGTTTTCGCACCCAGTGGCCTGGGAATGTAGAGATCGGGTGCGGTTCGAAACAGGAACTACACGGAGAGGTGAACCTTTGCGCCTGGCCAGTTGAAGTTGCTGCTGTCTTCTCTCGTTCTCGAGAGTTTCGTTGAGCTTGACTCATGCTTCGTCGGCCGAAAGGGACGCTCGCACAGGCGCGGAGTTGTAATATTTTCGATCTTGAAAATCAGCCAGTCGGACGAAGTTGCCGCAACCAACCAGCATCTGTTACCTATTTGCTGGTTGCCGCGGCGCGAAAGAAATCGTGAAGGTGTTTGGTGAAATTCTTCTTGGTCCCAACTTGGAAGGAACCTGCCTGCCTTAGGCCCTTGCCTGTGACCGGCTGTTATTGATAAGGCAAGTGCCTGCCTTCCAGAACGTGAGGGAAGGAAAGAACAGCGGGAACTCCTACCGTCTGATTTCCGACTCGTGGGCGAAGGATGTGGGGGGCTGAGCAGGTACGTCCAACGGACACCAGGTGTTGCGTCATTCGGTGGGTACCACGAGGCCCAATAGTTGCAACCGAGAATAGTGGCGAGGACTCTCAAGAGACGCACAAGAACAAAAGAAGTCGGCTGCATTCATGATGCTGTGATCGACTTCATGACAGACTAGGCTTCTTCCGCCAAGTCCGCCTCAAAATTCGCGTCAACAGATCCCAGCATCGTCTTCTTCCAATACCACCAACAGTACTCCGTCGTCGCCACAACCTTTGTCACCATGCTCGGTGGACTTCATTCCCAAGATATTATGCCGGCACCGTCGCCAACGGCCCTGCTTGCAGCAGTGGATTTCCGGACTTTCCGGACACTACTAGCCGTTGACGAACGCTATTTCACCCCCTCCAATGCCCCAAATGCTCATGCGAACCCCCGACGTGCCTGCACCAAATGGGGCTTACCGCCATACCAAACAATTAATTCGTCCTCCTGGGCTCGGGAGGAAGTTGTGTTTGTACCAGACCGCTGTCACTCTGCCCCCAAAAGCTGTACAAGAGCTGTTTCGTTCCGTGTCATAGAACTCTTCCCCACGAGCTGGCTCTTTGATAGACTCTCTCGAAATCAGTACCCTTCGAGAGTGCCGTCCACTGAAACGTCTTTTCTTGGAATGATGCAGCAAAACATGCTGGAATATTCATGGCATTCATCTCGCCCTTCTCAGCTCAGTTGATGTTTCTTCCATTTCGTACATAACTGCCTGCTTGCGCTAGCCCATCGTCAGCGGAAGCCCATGCGACTCACCAAATTGTTTTCATAAACGAGGAGCATCGTTTAGATATGTCGGCCTCAGTCGTTTCCACGGCCGGCTCTACCTCCCGCCCGCTTTGCGGCTTTGCCGCGCCCAAACAAGACATCCTGATCCCATGCAAGATACTCTGGCGGACTTGTGGCTCCAAAGGCATTTCAGCCGGGGTCAGACGTCCCGATCTTGATACCGAGGACTCACGCTTCTGTTTCTGCCATCCATTCGCCAATTGCAATGCCAAAGGATGATGCGGCTCAAGAGGTATCTGTCTCATGGGGATGAGCATTCCTGGGACTGCGAAAGAGCCCCAAAGCTTGAAGCCTGGCGTGGGACGTGGTTGGATCTGCAGATATGTTGGTTTCGTTGCTGGCACGCGCTCAAAAGAATACGAAGTGAGGCGATGGCTTGCCGTTGTTATTGTTCGGTTCATGGTTCGATACACCTTCAACAAATTGATAATAAGCTGGACGTGTGCACGCCAAAGGGTGCATAACGCCTCATTTCGATTTCAGACCAAACCTAACGATACACTCATTGCGAACTTTGCTTCCTCCTTTCCTCGTATACAAGTGCTGGAGCCCCCAGACTGCTAATTATAAACTTCAACGTACGGTCTCCCACAGCCGTGGTTTCTCCCCTTTCTTCGAAACTACCATGTCCCTCATGCTTTGTTAGAAGGAAACGGGCTGTGTGATACTCCTCTGAACCTCCACCTAAGCCTCCTTGTCCTCATCCATCTCTCCCTCTCCGTCCTCATACCCCTCTCCCTCGTTCTTTTTCTGTTCCGACCCACAGCCTTTGAGTAAACGATGTCTCTGCGGCGTTTGTAAGCTGGGTCCCTTCTCGGCAAGCAGCGGGAACAAGGGGGAACGTTTCATACCTTCAGAGCATCTTTCCGAGAAAACTGCTTATCGCAGCTTTCACATGGGAACGGTTTGACTGCTAGGTGCAATCTCTTATGCCGGGTTAGATCGTGCTTTCTTTTGAAGGCTGAATTGCAATGAGGACAAACGAAAGGGCGTGGTGGTGGAGGTATGGCTTGGGTATTTTGCGAAGATGTATTGTAATTGTAAGGATGACCCAAGCCGGCATTTGGAATATTGGTCGGAAGCTGGGGTGCAAATCGGGGCGGAAACTGGGGTGAGAACTGGGGCGAAAATTGGGGCGGAAACTGGGGTGAAAACTGGGTTTGAAGCTGGGTTTGAAGCTGGGTCGGAATAATGGTCGGAGGATGGGTCGGATGGGTTGGGACCACGGTTGACGGTACCTGAGATGGGCCGATGTTCTGACTGGAGTTCCAGGGTCCTGCTGGAGCGGGAACTAACGGGGCTGACGCCTGGGGTTGCGCAGTCGTCTGAGTATATCTATGGCCCTGCGGTGAACAGATGCCACCATAGCCGGGTGGAGACGCCTCGGGCTGCCCAGCCGTACGAGTGTTGGGATGAGCCTGCGGCAAAGACGTGCTCCCATAGTTGAGATTGTCGTTATTCGAGGCTCGGAACGTCTGTTGAGGATGGCTGAGCGACAGAGATGTCCTATCTCCCTGCGGATATTCGTTTTGAAAACTCAAATGACTGCTCCCATGAGAAGGGGCTGGAGACCCTCCTCCAAGCCCTTCAGCGATCTCTGGAAACAAGGTACCACTAGAGGACGATGAGAATGATTGTTGCCGTTGCCTTGACCTATACGTCCTCACGTTATGGCGATGCTGACTTCCCCGAGGCGTCCGGGGCATGTCCCAGTCTGCTGTGACTGGTGGTTGCACAGGCGAATGGCCATTCCCATTAGAGGGTGCTGACCCCTGGGGTTGCGCAGCCGTCGGAGTATACCTGTGATCCCGTGGTGGGAAGATATTTCTATAGCCGGGATAGTCGCCACTGAAGGGCAGGGACGCTTCGAGCTGCCCAGCCCAATGGCCATTCTCATTAGAGGGTGTTGTTGGCTGTTGCGGCCGACCGAGTGATGTAGACCCTGTCCCCCCCTAGGGATGAGGTGTCGTGGTCATTTCCCAGTTGGCTGTGGGTGGTGGCTGCACAGGCGCCTGATTGACACTCGCAAGGTGAGGAGTATCACTGGCGAGGGACAAAGTTCGCGGCGCGGTGGCATTTGGAGACGAACGGGAGCGCCTTGGGGGAGAGGACCCATTGCCACTGCCTTCCGACTCGCGTTGCTTTCTGAGAATCTTCGTCATGTTTGTGTGTGGTGGTGGACAATTACCGCTGCCCGATTTTGTGATGAATTGTGAGATGCTAAGTAATGGAAAAGCATTCAACGCTTGGAATATTTTGATAACTTATACCGGAGTGCAACGCTCCAAAGGTCATGGGCGAAGGTTCCTCTGAGATTGACCTTGAAGGTTCTTAAGACATGTCCCAGCCTGTCGCTGTGTCTTAGCTTTGCAAGTGGCCTCATACCTCAAGGCGTGTGACATGGTCGCCTTGCACCCTGTCTACGCACAAAATGAGAGACGAAGAAATGGGAGGCCAATCGTGTCGCTGCTGCGATAATTCCGAGAATGACAGGGTGTGGCAAGCTTTCGCCGCTCCGTGGGGAACCCAAAGTTTGCCAGTCCGTCAAGGTGACACCTTGATTGGTCTCAGGACCCCTAAAAGGTGGCACGTATTGGATTGCCCAAGGCGGGAAGGGTGTGCCTGAACGTGCTGGCGGGAGCAAGTATCGTTCGGCGAGTGCGGCAGTCAACAAGGTGTGGCTGCAGGTGGTGACCTGCTGTACAAAAAGTATCGAGGGAGGTACCTTAGGAGGGAAACGAGAGGTGGAGAACGTGACGCCTCCGCGGGCCGGCCCGACCCGCGCTCAGCGCTCGCAATGGTGGCTGGAAGCTCAGACCGACTCGTCCGGGGACATGCATCCAACATGTCCGACCTGAGCACGACCTTTGCCCCGGCTGATATGGCTTCGGATGGCACACCTTGGGTCCCTGGGGGGTTGAGACGGGTTGAACCAGGCTGCATGGTGCAGGCGGCGCACGAAGGCTGAAAAGGCACTCGGGATGGAGGTGTCGGTGAAATGTGACCGTTACAGCGCATGCGCAGTGACAGAGGCACCTTTGCGTCTCTTGTCTGTCAGCGGGGAGTCAATCAGAGGTCGTGGTGTGGGATCTCGGTGTGGGTAAGGTAGTTGACTTACAGCTACCTAGGTACCCACTGTCCTCTAGGTAGGTAGCGGAGTGTTCGCTACCCACAGGGGATGTGCCAGTGGGAGCAGGCAGGGGAGGTGCCCCTCCCCCCTGTGTTTCCCATCGGTGCGGGCAGTCTTCTTGTGGCCGCTGATTCGGAGTTTCATCTAGGTACCCAAACACTTGCACGAAAGAGCACGCGCTGGCCGAACAGCAAGTACCACAGAATTGAATTGCCCTGTGAAGCCAGTTTCTGCCTTGGAGAACTGTCCATCTTGAGCCAAAGAGAAACGTAGCCACACTCCTCCATCAAAGCCCAAGCAGTCGCGGCTTTCCTGGCGGCCCCCGATGAATGGTCACTCTTCCGCAAGCCCGTGATCGGTGGTGCAACAAACGACTGCTCGACCTGCTACGTACACCATGTCCCCGCGTCCGATCTCGACCTAGAGTCATCTCCAAATCCAATGAAAGATTCCCGACAGTGCACATCCCCAAAGAGGATCGGGAGCGCAAGGCAGCGACTGAATTAGTCGTCTGGCAGTGACTGAGTCTGGCATTGAGTGAATGGCAGTAATTCCACCAAGGTCCCCACAGGTACCTTACAGGGGACGGTTCACTGGAGCAAGTTGGTACCTACCGATTCTACACCGAAAAATCGGGAGGTATCAATACAACTCCGCCAGCGCTACAGGGGACAGTCCACTGAAGCAAATTCCATACCTACCGATTCCACACCGGAAGATCGGTAGGTATCGATGCTGGCCCACTGAGTAGTAGGGACACGACAAAGACAACGGAATGTCGAAAACGACCCCTTTGGGTTGCTGTCATTCTTGAGCACCTGTATTTCTTTGCAAAATACTGGAGTCCGAAGCATTCCCGTTGACAAGAAGGATCACTTTCGAAGCAATGTAAAGTGACAATCAGCTTGATCCAGTTGACACAGTGGTGTCCAGGGTCCCAAAGACTCGACCTGCACTAGCCAAGATGGTGAGATGGGTGAATATCTGTCTAGAGATACTCGATTGTATGTTTGAAGGGCTCCTCTGGCAGTCTAGGTCTCGCAAGAGTTACGTAGGATATGACAATCGACGCCCAAATTCTGCTAGCTTCTTTCTTCCATGTTCTCTCAGTTCCCAGGTAACCGCATAAATGCCTCAGAACTATCGTAACATATGGACGCGCAAACAATGTAGTGAAAACGCGAACTACTAGACATGGTGTGCCTTGAAGCGGAGGTATGGTCCCCAAACGGTGATGTGTCGCAGGACCGGCCGATGTCGAGACCCCTGCAACGAAGAGATGAGAAATCCGGAGTTCACCAGCATGCTGTTGCCTACTTGTACGAGCAGATAGGGTCCCGACCGATCGACGCTCGACAAATGATACAAGTTGACTTGATTTCCGTATGGAGTTCGTCAAAGCATACTTTGCACGCGACATGGCCTGCTCGCGAGAGAGTCAGCTTGGTCCATCAAAGGCAATCATGACCCAGTTTCTCTTACCACAAGTGAACACCACCATCTCGTTGCCGGCGCCTGAGTTCAAGCAAATGGGACACGGCTCGAAGAAAACCCTTAGAATGTGTTGGCTCGTGTCGCAGCAGCGGGTGGAGACCGATACGCAGGCTTCGCAAGCTTTCTTGACACGGCATATTAGTAAAGTCAAAGGAGCAGTGTGAGCAAAACGTACATGCTTGCAGTCGGCGAACAGATACCGGAACTGGGGGTCATCGCACTTGCAGCATCGGGAGCTGAGAAGCTCACCATGTGACTGCAGCCATTCGGCCAATTGGTTATGCAAGTCAACAGCATGCATGAGGGAGGAGCGTATCTTGCCGGTGGTCGTGGTGATGTTACGTTGAAGCAACGTGACCTTGCGCAAGACGTTGTCGTGCGCGCGATGGTATTCATCAATCTGCCCTGCGAGCTTCTTCGAGCAACCCTTGGAATTGGACGCAAGGACCTCGGATTTCTCATGGCCGATTTCGGCAACACTCTCCCGCGGGCGCTTGGTTGGGCGACAATCATCCATGACCGTTGTGGCTCGGTTTTGTCGGGACGGAAGATGTCGATATCGTGGATGCGATAGGCGAAATTGACGGTCTCGATGGCCAGAGATCGGTTGAGGGGATACCGAGCGGTAGAATAGCCGCCAACCAAGGGGGCTGAAAGAGGTTGGAATGCAAACCTGTTTGTGGGAGGAGGAGGAGAAAAGAAGTTGTTCAAAAGACATAGCGAGGTGCAAAACGAGTTTGGCTGGATCGTTCTTGCAGACAGTCGAGCTGCTGCTGCGAAATTTTCTGGAGCGGCTGCCCAAGAAAACCTTCGAAGTCAACAGCCGAAGCAACGGAAGTGGCAGGTGGGCGGTTGCCAGACTACGGTGACGATGCTTGCCGTTTTGGGCGGCACACTTGCTTCAAGATTATCGAGAATGAGTGCACCTGGGTCGTGCCTGCCCGAACCTTCTGAGACCCTTCTGCAGCCGGCAACCACTGTGAACCGCAGGGAAAGCGCCCTTTCTTCTCCATCGCACGGGCTTCCCCTTGTGACAGGCTCCTCCTTGTGACGTGCCCGTGATGAAGCAGAAACCCGATGCCAGACGGCCACTTTTGCTTCCATTCGCATGGGCGGGCGACCGAAGTATACCTATGGCGGGAAAGATGCGATGGTGGGTCTCTCCGAGACGAGTTTTGCACTTTTTCTCGTCAGGTAAGTGAAGAATCAGAAATACTTGGAGGGCAGGTCAGATGTGTTGCAATGGCGGACCCAGTCGCGTAGTTGAGGTGACGAAGAATGAAGTTCGTACCTCCCGATTCCACAGCCAGAAATCGGTAGTTATTACGGGACCGGGATGCGGTATGGCATCCATGATTGCTCAGACGGGGACATCCAACATACATCCCGATTTACAGCGGTGAAATCGGGAGGTACCTTCTGCAAATACAGTGGGAACCTCCCGATTCTTGGCAGTGAATCGGGAGGAAGGACCTGGTCGACGCCTTCCAGGTTCATGGGAAACGTCCCAGCACAACACGGAACTGCTGGAAGTGTAAGGTGGGTGGTGAACGCTTGCTACCAATTCCCAGGAAGTCAGGCCGACTGCTTGCTGGAACCTTTTGGTACCTCCCGATCCCACACCCAAAAATCGGTAGATACCTTAGGTACCTCCCAATCCAACACCTAAAAATCGGGAGATACCTTAGATAGATACCTCCCAATCCTACACCGAAAAAAAGGAAGATTTCAGGGACACACATCTCACCGATCCGCTCCGAACCTTGCAGTCTTTGGCCCGATGATTGATTCTGCACCCACCCACAGTCCGTTTCTTGACCTCCGATCGTGTCATCTTCGTCACGTGCCATCACCAGCCAGTAGGGTTCCTCGACAGACAGCCTTCTCGGTCCAGCGGCCCTCGCCGCAGTACGTCCAGTCACGATACCTCCAAAAGGCCGCCGAGAACTTGGTCGCCACGCAAGCCTGACCATGGCATCGCTGACCACCAGTTTCATGCCTTGCCGCCAGCGGCCTGCCACGGCATGCCTCGACCTCTAGCATACTCAGGAAAATGTGGGCAGCTGCACAGAAACTCGCTTTCGTGAAGGTCTGGAAGCCCGCCGCCTTGATCGTTCCGCTAGGGAGAGGTAGGAAAGTCTTTGTTTGTGCCGGCTGCGGCCAGCGGCTGGAACCCGTTCGAGAAGGAAGACGTGGGAGTAGGCACCATGGGAGATGGATAAAGTGCTTGCTGCGAGATTTCTGAGACAGTGGGCTTGTGCTTGGAAGGCTTTTTACATGCTCTATATTGCAGGCCTTGTCGGCTGGGCTGGTGGGAAGAACTTGGTTTGGCAGGCAACTTGGAAAGCCCTGTTCAGTGTTGTGCGAGACTCGGAAACCAACCGTTCGATTGATGTAAATTTGGGCAGCAGAGTTTGCCTTTAAGCATTCGCCTTACGACATGCCGCTGGCGGCCATCAGACAGCCTCCAACGTATGGAGTCTCTGCGCTGGATCAGGGAGAGGTGCGCTCATCGCCCGAGGGCCACGGGGCAAGAGCGGGCTCACTGGAAGCAACCCGGACAGCTAAATCAGGGGCTTGAGAAGAAAACGAAGGAGTGGACATGACGGTGTATCTAGATGAACGGACCTTGGGATGAGCACCAGCTAGCAAAACTACTTCAACTTCCATGTGCGAGGCTGCTGTGATGGGTGCCACAATTGCACCCAAGACAGCGAGGGATGGGCGGAACCAATGAAGCCTTCACCATGCCCATGTGCAGCCTTCCTGCAATTGCGCCCGGCCTCCTTGATGTCGAACTTTGCACTTTCTCTGCCGACGCCACGGATCTCGGCAGCCATGGAAAGCTTCACAAATATGGTTAAGCGCAACGGCGGCGCGAATTCATGGGCCTAGATCGATCTGAGCTCCAGTTGGTTGGACGTCTTGCATCTGCAGCCGAGTTTGGTCTGGCCAGCGAGTTCTTTTATCGTGGCCTTCAGAGAGCGTTCCCACTTGGCGGGAAAGGTATCTGGAATAGCATACGCCAATAATCCATCGGGTTTTGTGAGTAGCGCTAGCTGGATCTGTACGCAAAGCCACCCATGTTGTGCATTGACCGACGCCGCAAACAATGCTGTTTTGCTTTCCTTGGCAAACAGGGCTGCCGTTCGGGCTAAACGGTTCGGCGTGGTGGATCCATATGGGCTCGCAGGTGCAATGCCAGGGACTCTGTCTTGACCGAGACGCTGCTTGTCGGAACACCGTGCCTGGGCTGACGGACCTGCGGCCGTGCATGCAGTGCCAGGCGATTTGAACATTATCGGCAGCGATGCCATCGTTTGCGAATTGGGACTCGTAAGCTTTCCGTCGGGATGATCGCGCGGGGTTCTGTGGCGGGAATGCGGCGACGAGGACGCGACAAGGATCGGTCGTGACGGTGGAAGGGATGGATGGACGAGGTAATAGCCGACAACATGCTCTGGAAAACATCGCGGACCATCTGTTGCGAAGTGAGGTTAGTTGATGCTGCCTTTCGTCTGGGGCTTGGAGAGCGAGCCAAGGAAGTCATACAGACCTTTGGGGTACTCAGAACGAGATCATCGTCAAGGTGAACCTTGGCCGGGTGGTTTTGTGGACCCATGATGCGATCAAGACAACCGCAGATTCAAGAACAGCACTTGGACATGCGCATCCATGGCATTCTTCAGACCAGGCAGTACTAATGCAGCCCCAAGGGAGCTCTTGGGCCACGGGGCTGCTGAAGACCAAGACCTTGGTTTTGCCAGTTTGGACGACAGTGCGGTCTGGTGTCTGGTGCGTCGCCAGTCCTTGCTCTTGTCGGTGTGACGAGAATTTGACTTGAGATGACTGGATGGTCTCACCGAGAGACGGCCTCTTTCGCTGTTTTCGTCAGCGTCGCCTGAGGCCAGGTTGGGATCGCGAGGTGCCGACGGTGTCAAAGTCCGAGTGCACGCCTAACCCAGTACGTACCTTACGGGGACCAACCGCTAAAAGGCTACCTCCCGATTTCTTGGTGCGAAATCGGGAGGTATCCACTGCACAATCGCTGGACTTACAGAGGGTACCTCCCGATTTTAGCGCTAAAATCGGGAGGTATCTTTCCATTTGTAGGGGTCCAGTAGATGGATGCCTGGGCTCCCGACCGTGGAGGGGATGCAGCAGCGGGAAATGCTTCATGTCCTGTCCCTGGAGCAGATTTCCATCTTCCGAGTTTGTCGCGATCTTGCAAGATTTTGGATCCATTCCACACTCGTGTGTGGTGCGCTGTCTCGTAGTAATCTTGCGTACATGCTGGAATCCAGGTACCTTGCGGAGTCTGGAACTGTTGGTTCTGCTTGTTCACGAGCCAATCAGCAACGCCTGGTGACATTTCCCCCAAACCTTGCTCAGGTTCAGGCTGGGCAACATCTGCTAAATTGATTGTGGGCAGCAAACGCAAACCTGCAGACGGAGGCGTGCGCCTGTAACCGAGACGATTTGCAAGGCCAGCGAGCTAGTTCATCTGTATTCGGCATTTCCCAGACAAAGTCAATCCCCAAGGTGCAATGACATTTGTCAAGGCAGTTCGATCGGGCGACTTGTGGCTTCCGAGAACACGCGGTGTATGTGCCAAAAGTGATGCATGCCCGACGTGCCTGTTCTGGGCTTTAGTGGGTAGTGCACTACCTACAGCCTGCGGGTAGCTGAAAGTCAGCTACCCAGACCGGGATCCCACGCCACTCATTGGCCCGTTCGTCTCTCGATGCAAGGAGCAATCCAGACCAACGGACCCATGAGAGGCAACATGCGATTAACAACAAGGTCGGTCACAAATTAGGCAAGATTCCAAGTGCCTTTCAATAGAGAGAACGATATTCTCGTTTGGTAGCTAATCTACGCGCGCACGAACTCCGAGGGGCGGTGTTGCCGCTGACTGCATCGTGTTTGACCAACTGCCCCCCCCTTCGGTGATGGATGGTACATACCGATTTCCAGCCGCGAAATCGGTATGTATCTCGGTGCCCACCACAGTACACCATTGATTAGGTAATGGTACCTACCAATTGTCAGGCCTGAAATCGGGATGTACCCTCTTACCCCACCGCGCCGATTGGGTTGGCACCAAGTGGCCCTGCGTCACCCACGCGACCCCTCTGGAGCAGCGCCAACCACCAGGTCCGTTTTGAGATTGAGTGCACCATTCTCCAAAACCACTGGTTGACATTGCCGCAACTTTGGACTTACAAGCCTCATGCAGACGCGATGCGCATGTTGTGGTAGTGCTGAGGGAAGGTCTTGTGGGCTTGTGGCGATTGATGGTGATGGAGACCCGCCCATCCGCCACCCGGATGCTGGCAGTCGCTTCAATCCGCGTGTCCTGAACCCTGCACGTAGCATCGAAACAAAGCAATCGAGCCTTTAATTCATCCAAACATGCGGTGGCAGACCAAATGTACGACCGTCATGTGTTGAACAGTGGCACCTGCGAGGTCTCGGACGATTTGGGCATTCTCGTTGGCCATGCTTGGAGAAGATGCACGTCGGCAAAAAAGGTGTTACTCGACCATTCACCATCGTGGGGGACCACCAAGCTACTGAATGCCCGTCCCGATAGGTGAGCTTCAATTTGGGATTCCATGAACTCGAACTTTTGCCGCTGCCGTTCTTCCTAGTGTTTCTCTCCAAAAAAACATGCGTGGTTGTGACGATGTGCGGTAGGGTCCAAGAATGTCCGCACAGACCACCACCCGACTCCCGACTTGGTGTGCGTGTCTTTCGGGCCACATCTTTGGATGCCAACTTCTCACTGGGCCGTCCGTTCAGATTGACCAAATCAAAGCACCAATCCAGTGCCGAAGTCCATGCTAGTAATAATCTGGCAAATCGACAGACACAATCACCTTTCCAACATAAATGATGGCGAGACGTAACCAAGAAGCTGTGGTGCAGTTTTCGATGCTGTCTTCCTGGCTTTTTGGGTCGAGATAGCGGACGGAAAGAATGTGTGCGGTGGCAAGCAGAGCGATCGGGAGCTGGAATCACAATGGAGACTGGTGAAGCGACGGCAGCCGAGCATTGGGAGACTGAAGGTATGGGATCGATTGAGAGGCGCGCCGCACCAGTCACGGAGCTGTCGTTCTGTGATTTTTCATGTTTCAGGTGGCGGTGTGGAGATGATTGTTAGATAAGCTCATCAAGGCTTCAATCGGGTTGAGGTTTGCAGTCGAGACCGAAGATGATTTTGACCGTGCGACATGCGAAGTTGTGTGCTCGGAGATTTGGGCGGTTCTGTCACGATACAGATCAAGCGGAGCGGAACATCGCCGGCGGTCTGTCGACGGCGGGCTCGGCCATAAAGGGGCAAGGTGGGGATATCGGACTGTGACGGCAATGATGAGAGATTGGCGGTCGGGTTCAGTCGAATACCCCGCTTGCTCAGAGTTGCGAGCCACGGAGGTGAAATCTTCTTATCGCCTCTGGACACGTTGTGATATGCGCAAAACGCTTTCGCAACACTCAGTAACATGGGTGTGGGATCGTGCCGTGAGAAGCTGCAAATTTCCATCGACCCACACTCCATGTACCTTACGAGAAACGTCAAGTCGCACAGTTGCCATTATCGTTGTGATGTTGCTACCTCCCGATTCCAGGGCTGAAATCGGTAGGTATCTTCTGTGGGTGCAGCTCGGGCGTCAGTGCAGTGAATAAGGTACCTCCCGATATTTGGCACTCAAAGTGGGGAAGCCATTTCTTCAGAATGCAATGCTCGAGTGTCCATCAGGGTTTGAACATTGGTTCGGTGGAGAGCTGAATGACTGGCGACATGCACCTGTATACCTCAAGAAAGGGACTCGTGGCGACGAAACGGTCGACGGATGCACGCGCGCCAAGGTAGCGGTGGTGAATGCGTGGATCATGACTGACCTTCAACGGTGACCTTGCGAGCGGTCCACTGGCCAGAGCGGGCCTACAAAGCTTGCTTGGAGCTCCACCGTAAACGCAAGAGGAACCACGGAAACACCTGTAGTCAGATTCTTCAAAGTCAGACACGGGATCACTTAGGCAGAGATGCAAGCATCCTGGAGAATAGTTCAGGCGGGGCCATAGTCTGTCGTCCTCGTTGTGTTTGCGCGCGGCACTGTGTTGCAGTGACACCAGCAATGGCTGAAGTGGATGCTTGTGTCTGGTGCGGGGTGCGGTGCCTAACTGACTTAGGGGATGGAGGTGGCACTTGGGATTGGTGGTGCCTACCGGTCAGCAAAGATCTGGTGGCGCCATTAGACAGTCGGTCAATCGACGAGCGCAGTGCCCTCGAGAAGGCAGGTTCCACTAGTCCAACCTACCAAGGTACCGATTTCAAGCTGCGGATTCGGGAGGTATTGGCTTCAATCACCGGCGTTGGCCACGAAGCCTACCTCATCTCCCGACGTTTAGGAACATGGCTGCCCGCAGTCGACCGACCTGCCTAAAGTAACGATGGTCGTCAGATTAAGCAGCCTGCGGAGGACCATCTGCACTTGCAGATCCCTGCGCCGATCGGCTTGAGGCATGGAACGCAAAGGGTCTCTGACCTCTGACCCACCGATTGACACCACTGCGTGGCTGTGTGTGGAAGGACGGACCCCAAGTCTTGGCTCCACCTATTCAAAATGTACCACATTTGTGGTACATTTTGCTGCTGATTACATAAGGCAGGTAGGCACCTGCAGGCAACAAGGTGGATTGGATCCTCCTCAAGGGACCCACACCCCAGCACCTCCTGCACTACCTCGCGGTCCAGCAAGGTCGCCCGGCTGACCGCTGCCTCCACACCAAGAGAACAAGCACCAGTTCGCGAGGCCTGCATGGCCCTCTGCTGGTCCTACGAGTGAGAGCCCACCAGCACCCACTTGGCGGGACGGAAGTGAAGCTCCGTGGATGGCAGGTTCCTGCCAAGTGCTGCCCGCTCCACTGAGGGTTTCCAGCGGAGGCTTTGGAAGAGTGCAAGGTGGCGTTCATGTCGGCATGTCTGAATGGTCCAGTGCGGTTGGTGCATGCCTACCTTAGCTCCCAATTTGTGCGCTAAAATCGGGAGGTATCTTCTGTAAATACAGTGATGGTGTAGGTACCTCCTTGTTTGTGGGGGTGCAATCGGGAGGAAGGACTTTCCTCCCACCTTACCTACCTACCTACCGATTCCACGCCTGGAAATTGGTATGTACCCGGTGGACCTTTACCATAGAGGTTTGTCTGTGATCCACCCCGGCCCTTGCACATGGTCTTTGCAGTCGTCCGGCAGTCAAGAAGGTTTGTGTGTCCGCAAGGGAGGGGAAACCAACAGGCACTCAGACATGAACGGCAGCAGTGCTAGGCTCACTGAAGAAGATTGATACCAACCGATTTCCGGCCTAGAGATCGGTAGGTACTCCCATCCACTCGCCGGAGTTGAATGGTACCTACCGATTCCACGCCTGAGAATCGGTATGTACCTACCTAGGTAGGTTCCATCCACTGAAGGCTAGGTGAGCTGCGCCAGGCTCTCAAATGCCGCTCAATTAGTCCCGGGGCTGCCTCGAATACCCATCCACCAACATTCTACCAAGCGGCGCCAAAACGGTTGCCGGTCGACTCTATGATCCCCGCCGCATCGTTCGACGCTGTCTACGGGTGTCGCTGAGCGGTCGCGAGACAAAAGAGCTTTTGTTTCAGACCAGAATCCCACCCAGGCTGGAGAAGCTGATGACTGCCTTTTGCGAGGGACCCGGCAAGGCGACCAACTTGATTGAATGCATCTGCGCTTCCAACCCGAATCAACGTTTTCCTTCGTCGACGACACTTCCATCGCCTCCTACAATTGATTAGTTCCTCAGGAGGCTGCAGTACTTAATGCAGTCTTTCATCATGTAGGTCGCAGCCACTACCCTTTGGGTGTGGCGACGAGATTCTGACGTACACCAGTTGAAGTACTTTGCCCCTCCCAATAGCGATCGCTGCGAACAAAGAACACAAAACCCAGATACCATGACGACCAAATTTCCAACAATCGTGTCCGCCAACACAAGATCGACCGCGAACCCGGCCATACGGATGCGTTTCTGAAGAACACCGCGCAACATGCAGTCGAATAGCTACACAAGCCACCCGCGGTCGCCCAAGAACGCAACCGTGGAACGGCACGTCCCAGATATTCATTGTCGGTCCGCTTCAGGCCTTGCCATCCGACTCGGAACACATCAAGTACTAGGCTAAATTTTCAAATAGTTGCCCATTTCTCCGTGGTTTTCCCGCTGCCCTGTTGCCATCAAGATCCCAACACCCGCGATGACCTTCTCACAATGCCTGATTCGACCACGCAAACAACCACGCCACGACAGAATCAACGTCTCGCAAGGAAGAGATTGCTTATGAGCACGTCGAGCACATACACCCTACAAGCCTTGACATCTCGCTTTTTGGAGCTTTGCCTGGAGGCTACAACCATGTTTGCACCAAACAAGCTGCCGCTGAATTATTCGACGCTGCGTCAAGTCCGAAGATGAAGCAGCATCGCGGTTGCATCAAGCGAAAGTACGGAGCAGGCAATTTTTGACCCGATTGACGAAAGAGTCTTTGGGTTCAGCTGCTCCATCCTGACCAAATGCGCCATGAGGGAAGAACATGTCGGTTTTGTGCGTGAGGTATTGAGTTATGTCCAGCCGTTACAGGTACATATGGGAACGCTTGAAACTTCCCGTCTTGACCTGCTGAGGAGCAAACCTACCCCCCATCGATCAAGCTGATCATCGAGGACTGTCGCATTCAGGGAAGCTATAGCCTCGGCAAGTGACCGTCTTTGGGGCATTGCCATTCTTGCCGACGTACCTAAAACAAGCATGGTGGGCTGGAAATGGGTCTTGACTTGGGAAAGCAGAGCCGCAGTGGAGGATATCTATTCAACCAGTCGATGCGAGATTGCGCGCCCAAACGCAGAGCACGGGACGGACCACCACGAACCAGATCAAGGTTGAACGACGTCGGCAGTGAATACCATTCGACGCAAGAACCTTCGTGCCCCAGTGCGAAAATGGTGGTCTTTTCCGCGGGATCTGCAATACAAATATCTTGCGGATGGTCAATCCCCCGCGTCGTTGTCGTCGTTGCCTCGGGCGACGATCACTGGCAAACATCAATGAATCAGTTGGATTTCCAGCTGCCCGGGCAAGCTACCCGGATTGATCGAGGCGTTCCGGTTTGCGATTTGCAGAGAAGACTGGGGAAAAGGTGAAACGAACGATAGGCGGTTGAAGCTCAATATGTGAATTTGCTGGACGGCGGAGGAGATGTACCCAGGTTTGGAGGGTAGATTGAACGCGCGGTCCGATGTCGGATTCCTCAAGAAGCCTGATAGTGGCGTGCCAGTGAGATGGAGCAACAAAATTTACTGTTTCGTGGTGATGTTCTTGACCCGACGGACGGCAGCCCAGACAATGCCGAGCGAGCGCCTGGATTGGCTTGCAAGACGAGAGTTTCTAGGTGTCAGGGTCTTTGCAGGGGCTGTGCAATTCGCCGCTGGAGATGATGTGACGGTATTGATTGGCGATCGGCAGCACTCATTGACCTGCTGTATGACTTTGTCTGTCTGCAGGGAAGCTGGTTAACACTGTGACGGGAACCTCTAGTAGTCGCCTCTTCCCACCTTGCACTCGAGATGGTACAACGTGCTTTCGTTGCAGTTGACTGTGACGGCTGCGAATAACTGTGGTGTTGATTCCGTTGTAGGCGGCATTGTGATGGCGATGGCGATGATCACGGCAAAGGCCTTTCAGGTACGACGTGGGCGAGGAGGAAAGGGGTAATCGGAGTGGTAGAACCAGCGAGTGAAAGAAGCAAGAAAGTAAGAGAGCATTTGGATCTTAGCCAGCCCCCCTTACCATTGACTGACGCCTCCGGGAGACGGTTGTGGTGTAGATTCCCATATCTTGTGTCTTTCCCTCTTGGTCGTATCACATCGACCTTTGTTACAAAGAAGATGGAGGTCGGTTCAGAAATCCAACTCCTTTGTTTTCCTGTCCTCTACGTCGGTCAACTCCACAAGCTCATCCATCTCAGTTACAGCCCGACCGAAGACCCCACCATGGACAAGGGACGACATGCCTTGCGACATCATCTTCAGCTAACCAACTTCCTCACCTGCTTTTTCTTCCGTTCCCACTATTTCCTAACTGGGCCACGAAAGCCTGGAGTACGATTGCAAGGCCACCGACGGCCACGGGCGTATTCCACGATCAACCAGGCAACCCAATATACCAACGGCTTGTCGATGTTACGCTCATCTCGTCCGTATCACCCCAGCCGATGTCTGCGATCCTTACATACTGGCCCTCCTGATGGCCCTCGCCCTTTCGCAGCGACAAAAGCTCTTGCGGGCAGGCGGCCCTACTGCCGAAAAGCGTGGAGTTTCCGGGTGAGTACGAAAGTGAAACCAGAATCAGCCCCGGCCGCTCAAGACTAACTTCCGAACAGGTTCGCTTCCTTCTTGGATATGTCACATGACGTGCGCCTCCATGTACACGCGACAAATTTCCCCGCCCGCCACGTCCCATGACAAGCTTGCTGATTCCTCACAGACCTCCCGAGCCCCTACGTGCATCATGTTTCTCGCGATTGGGAAGATAGTCGACTTTTAAGTAATGGTTATCTCAGATCTTGTTTATGTTGCTCTCGCAAGTCCTGGAGGACCCGAAACGTCGTCGGTACACAAAACCCAATGGATTCGGAAGCCGTCAAAACCGCGCGGGTCATACAAGCAAGCGCAAACTATTTTTTGCGCGAAAGAGGTAGCAATGAAAGATTCAGCTCCGGCTTTGAGACAATACATAAGCTTGACAGCCACCCAGGGCTGCCACGATGGACCTGTTCGTTGTAACACAGAGGAGAGCGCCAAACTTGACTTTCTGGTCTTCATCTGTTCATGATTGCATAATATCGACAGGCTGCACCGTCAGGGGCATGACTCACATGATGTACACACCTCGGACGGCCCATTTCTCTCTTGCAGCGAACGATGATGGGTACATAAATTGCCACCCGAGCTGTGCCCCTCATCGCATCTCACCCAGCAACACACTACTTACCCTGCCCACATGGCCGATCTTGTCCATTTTAGCACGCTTGTAGGCTAGTCCGTGGTCCCGGAGCACTTGTTCTGTACTGTGTAACTTGTACAGATGCCGAGAAATTCGATCTGCACGGCAGAACAAATAGATGTGGACAGGAACAACGGGAGAGGAACACCAGGTGGTAATCACCGAAGCCACGGCATGGTCCCAGGACGAGCGTGGTTGACATCTGCGGTATTAATGATGAGTACACCCGCGAAACAACCGTAGCTGCGCATCCCTGTTTTAAAGAAGTGGAAATCGCGATCATGATAGCCTAGTGCGCCTCCGGCCGAGAGCAAGTTCCTTGCGGAGGAAAGGCATCTATTTGCCCCTCCGTGAGGCATTTGCAACACGACGAGAAAGATCTGGAGACTCATGCAGGACAGTTGGGAGCCCGAACAGCAGACTACCCTGACTGACACGCTCCAAACACCGTTTTCCCAACATCAACCCGATATGTTGGACATGCTGACGAAATTGCATTAGATGACCGTTTCCACTTGCGCAAATACCTTATCATTTCAAGTCAACAAATAACACCTAAGAGATGGCTTGATCAGTGTTCTTCTAATGAAAACGTCTAACAGACATCTTCGAGCCCGCCATCCCGCCAACAGATAATCGCTCCATCAATCAGAAGAGCAGCCGTTCGTTTGAACTGTGTGGTCAATAAGCTGCCGGCCGATTCCTCAACAGGCCATTCATGTCAGTCTAGATGTAAGACTCAGCTTGGGCCTTGGGTGATGCCTTTCTCGACTTCCGGTGTGTCATGGACTTCAGGCTTGGACCCTGGTCTGTCAAATGCCTCCACTTCACGGCGAAATGGTATCCTTGTCTTGACCCACCCGGCTAGCTGTATCGGGTCTTGCTCCCGCCCCTTGAGATTTCCGGAGCGAGGATCCTTGGGGTGCAATCCCGCGAAGGTGCGCTTCCAAGCCCGACAGAAGTTCGGAAACGGACTTGCGATTCTGGCTACATGGTCAGCATCAACCAATAGGTCTGTCACATACGACCATACCCACTGGAAAACTCGGGATCCCGTCCGCTCTCCCATAGATAAGCCAGTGAGGGCTGGATTAGTAGTTGGGTCGGTGACGACCAGCGAATACCCGGTGTTGTATGTTTTTTGCCTGATTCATCTTTTTGCTCTGCTGTATGAGTAACGCTTGCTCCCCGGCTCACGGCTTCGGTAGCGAACGAGCTATCACGAACATCAATACGGCGAAGGAGTTCAGACTTGGGGCTTTTTTGCCTTGGGGCGCAAGACATCTTGGCTGCAAAGCTTGTCGGCGACAAGGAAGTGCTTGAAGACGCGTCTCGTCGTCGTCACTAGCGTCTGCTGCTGAGTACCACAGATGGTGTTGAAGGCAGATCTGTCCCCACCTCTGGTGGACATGACATCGCCACTTGACTGCCACGAAGAAAATCGACGGGAGAGGTGGCAGGAAGCGTGATGCAGTGCCGATGGCGTAGTTGGCGGACAACGCTTCGATGGATACTTGGTGGTTGGAAGATGGATACGATGGAGCAAATAGCCAGCTATTTTAAAGCTGCTTGCCGAAGGCCTCACATTTCCGAATCACTCGTGTATGTGAGCTGCATGACATCCATCCAGTGGCAAGCTATGTCAAGTTCGGTGCTTCCGGGGAGCGACGCTGTGGTGCGCTTTGCGGGCAGTTTCGGGCAACCTCCTGTACAAGCGTGATAAAACCAAGCTGGTGATGCAGACAACGACGATGCCGGCGAGTAGAAATAGTCAGGTGCGGGTGAAAGACGACGCAAACAGTACTTGGGTTCCAAGACTAGCTTGGATTCCACGACGGCCAGACGCGGCAGCAATTGGATTGGACGGGGAATTGAATGCCGTGCTTCCGGGAGCTGGTCACCGCTGACGGTGCAGGGACAAAAGGCGAGGCTTGAGCTGGCTAGCTGGACAGCCGGGTAGACGGGTAGATGGGTTGTAAGGGGGGTCGGAAGGATGACGCAGCCGCACCGAGGTGGCGGTATTTGAGCGGCACCGGGGGTCAGAGGATGGCCGGGGGGGAAGGGAGGAGGAGGTTCGCGTTCTTCACGAAAGAGACGGATGCAAGATGTGGATGAAGAGTAGTTGGAAGGGAGTATGCCAGCATCGACCAAGGTATCGGAGGTAGCTACAGGTTTGCAAGCCGTGTGCATCACAACGAAGTGGTCCAGCAGAAGACGTCAAGACTTGGGGGTCTGATACTGACCAAAGCCCAGCATTTCCAAACCTGAGCACTTGATCGTGGTAAAGAAACGTGAAACCAATAGATGAATACGCGTGATCCCTTTGTGACGGACTGCCCTGATGATACCGCTGAAGCGACGCTATAGTCGATGGTGTGTTGACTACGGGGCCGCTTTTGGGGCTTGCAGTGGAGTCTTCGAGTGTTTTGTCGTTCCGAGAGAAGTTGGGTTGATAATAAATGCGGCGCCTGTTTGTGGACGACTCTTGTTTCACGTTGCGCGGAGGAAAGAATACCAGCGAAGGAGAAGTCGCAAAGCACTCACTGGGAGGCTTCAGCAGGTGAAAGGGCATTGTTAGCGGGCAGGAGCCGCTCTCCCCTTCAAAGCAGGCACCGCCAGCACCAGACGTAAACCACTTTACAAACGGCAGGAGCGAAGCTTTCCCAGCATCACCCAGACAGAGGTGGTCGCCCGACATTTCTCCCAGGTGTCACCGGAGGTGCCACCAAGATTGACAGGACACATTGCCTTTGTCGCCATTTCGCAACGGATCGACTCATCTTGCCTTGTATTGCCTTGAGCCTCTTTGAATTGCTGTTGTGCTCCCCTAATCGCCTGTGCGTTCTCAGATTTCAACCCATCAGGGCGTCCAGCGGCCACCAACATCCCCGCCGTCCCCGCCGTCCCACGCAAAAGGATACCTAGGGACCAAGACAAATGGGGACGCCAAGTTTTCCCAGCTTCGAGGATTCGCCAACACCAAAGGACTGATTCCGGTCGATTGACTCCAGTACATGCCATGCCGCAAGTACTTTGGCGCCGTCGGGGTCAGCCCAGGCTACTATTCTGTCAAGTCCATGTTCTTCTTTTTGGTCTAGGCATCGCCAGCGCAAGACCGACTCCCAACTCTGCATCGCCATGAACGCTACAGCCGCTACGAGTCACCCAAGCTCCGACAATACCGCGATCCCAGCATGGTTCAATCCTCGGCCGTGGCACAGATCGGCACGACGTAATGAGGATTAGGTCTGTATTGAGCAACGGCAACCTGTAGGCTATACTGCTGGGCGGAATTCGAAAACCATGAATGCTAGGCAATGTGCTGTTCTCGAAATTGACAAGGTTTTGGGCGCCTCAAAGTCCATCGCCAGTCTTGGTTGTCGGTTGGTGATGGCTTTCAACCACGACTGCCCCATTCCAGGGCGCCAGCACCTGAGCGCGGACGGTCAAGGCTCCCAAAGGGAAAAGAAGATTTAGGTGGGGAAGGTGGAGTGGCGTCACGCAGGTAAGGTACGTTGGACAGGCACCTCCAGTGTCCGCTGAATCTCATCTCCACTGGAAGGTGCCGAGAGCGCATCTGCCTCGCCCGAAAAAACAAAAAAAAACAAAAAAAAAACAGTGCACGCTGGGTACTGAACACCTTATTTCAACTCCCACGCCTCCTGACAACATCTTCCCGAGGCATTCCGATCGCTGACCACCACAGAGAGAGCACCTGCTGCCACCCGAAACACCAAGGAATGTCCTCAAACATCCACTACCATCTGCATTCATTCCACAAAGAAACAAAGCCAACTGAAAATTGCCTGCCTGAGCACCACGATGGATTGCTTCTCGAATCTCCCTCCTGAGATACTCTCCGGCATCGCCGAAGCCCTTGCCTTTCCTGATCACAACGCCAACCTCGACCTGCGCAGCCTGGCTCACCTGGCTCTCGTCTCGCGCATGCTGCATGGCGTCGCGAACCCCGTTCTCTACCAGCATGCCATCCTGTGGGACTGGTATATGCTCTGTCCCGGCAGGTCCTGGATGTCAGTTTCCATCCACCCAACAAACTCCGTTGCTAATGGCGCCAGGCGGTTTCTGCATGGCAGTCGCGCCATAAGCCCCCCAGACTATCGACGGCTCTTTGGGCCTCCAATGCCAAAGTGAGCAACATTCTCTCTCCTCAATCTCCCCCGCGTTTCTGACAATGGCAGAAAACTTCCCGCCAATCGGGTGGGTGTTCTCATGGCCGCTGCGCTCTCCGGCGATCTCGTTCTCCTGTCTCGTCTGGTTGCCCACATTCCGCACGTCCTCCGACCTCTTGACACCGCACGAGTCTTGTCCGCTGCATTCTACGTCCCCTGGCGGTGCCCGGCTAAGCTCCACATGGACCCTGAAGATGGCCAGCCGTATGCCACTCTCCTCCATGCCGCCGCAATGCGAAGCGACGAGGACATGGCCCGCTGGCTTGTCAAACGGCGAGTATCGATTGACCCCAGCGCGTTGCTGGATTGTCTCTGCCCGTCGCCTTACATGAATGCTATTTGCACGACAGGCATGTGGTCTGCCGGAGGTGGCGTCGAGCCAACATCCTTACACTTAGCGCTCGCACACGGGAACGAGGCGATAGCCAAACTTCTGATCAGCAAGGGTGCTGTATGGGACCGACCGCATAGCAGCTGTGGAGGTCTCACGGGGCTGCATGTGATGGCTGCGGGCCGCATGGTGGAAATGATGGAATGGACCATCGATCAATGCCACGGCCCGCTCCGAGAAACGATTGCACGCAATGGACCAGTTCACGACTGGCCAGACGAGGCTGGGTGTTGGAGCCTTCACTACGCTTGTTTCTCGGAGGATGTCAAGGGGAGATGTCAGGACGGAGAGGGAGGCGAACTTTCAGCTGTGCACATGGTGTCCAGACTCGTAAGGCTGGGTGCGTTGGTTGATACGACGGACCGCGCTCAAATAGCACAGCGCGTGTCGGACGAGAGGACACGGATCGAGGAAGGCCCCAAGCCGCACTGGAAGTTTGACAACAGCGCTGACATTGAGTGGGCGCAGCGCATTGAAGGTTGGAAGCACCACGAGATTCCGATGCCCAAGCCGGCAGTGTTTGCAGCACAGCGCAACCGATGGCGTCTTGCATGGATAATCTATAGAGCGGGGTCCGTCTGAAAAAGGCATCTAGATGGGATGGCTTACGGTGTCGGCAGCAGCGTATCCTCTTGCTCAGTATTGTCGCAATATGCCCCGGGGGACACCTCACTACCGGGCACAAAGCTTCGTCGACATTTGAGCGGAAACACGGCGGGCGAGTAGTTGGGACATACAGATCGAACGAGAAAGGGAGGTGACACTCGTGGAAGACTGCAGTGTGCTTTCGTGGACTCCACTCTTGGGCATTTGGCAGAGACGAAAGTGGAGCACTCCCGGTGGGCAACGCTCAGGGGAGCAGGCACATTGTTGTGTGTCTTTGGGGCAGTCAAGGTAGGCGCGACAGGCAATTGTCAGTGTCGCAGAATACTGAACGGCCGGGTGTATGGGGGTAGGAGCAGAGATGTACTGGACAAACAGGGACTTTTCGGAATGCGAAGTAGGTACCTTCGTCTAGCAAGATCGACAGATAGGAGAATTGCCATCTTTCCCTTACCTTTTGGTTCGGCATCGTCTCTCGTGTCTTTCTCTCGTGTCTTGCTGTCGCTGCGTTCCCTCTCCCTTCAAGCAGAAGGTCCGTCCACAGTGCCTCCCAGTGATGTGTAAGTGTGAGCAGGCGCGATATGGACATGGCAAGTGCGATGTCCATCCGCAGGTGCCAGCCGACATGTAAGCCAGATGGAGGGGGAGCACCTGCACCTCAGGTGCCTGCGGGCAGAGTCTGCAAGGCCATACCACCGCCTCATGTCCTGAGATTCCCCCTCTTTTCCTATTTCTTCTACAGCCATCATCATCCTCACGTCTCGGCGTTGTCTGTTTGTCGTTCGTTCGTTCGGTTTCTCGGCTTCGGCCAATGTTGAGTTCTGTTCTGTGTGGTCTTCTCTTGTCTTGTGTCTGACTTCACCACCCCTCACCTCGCCTCATCTCATCTCACCTGATCTCATCTTGCCCGACTCAACCTCGACCACCATGGCGAACCGCGACAACCAGTCTGGCGCGAACCCCGGACGACTCGTATGTGTTTCTATGTCATCCACTCCTTTTCCACACAAAAACATCCTATGATTATTCAGTTTCACTCCAAATCCAGTACGGAGCCTGGTTAGACCAACGTGTCTTATATCAATCAACTCTAGATCATGAATCGTCTCACATAACTCCGATACTAATATTGCCAATAATATAGAACTTCATTGATGCATATCCCCATACCGCCGCCCCCACCGCTGATGTCGTGTCTGCCTTCATCAACGACACTATCACGCCCGCCGCCGCTATCAGGCCACAAGCTGCCTCGCGCGCTGCGGCTTCGCTGCTCGCCTCTGTCGAAGGCCATGGACGACAGCTTCACCAACACCTCCGCGAGAATCCGTCCGTTGCCGCCAAAGACATCAGCGCAGAGAGAGGCCTTGCGACTCTCCAGCACCGTTGGGGAGCTCACCCCTGGGTTCCTGCTGTCTATGCTCCTAGACCGCCCATCGCCCCCCTCATCATCCGCAAGATGGTCTGGATCACCGACAAAGTGCTTTCCCGCCCCGGCGCCACCACCAACGATTTGGCCGCTCTCTGGGCCGGCTCGCCACAAGACCCTGAGAATGCTGGGCTGCTGCTTCGGGCTGTCATCACCTCCGGAGCCTCTAACCTCACCAAGGCCGTAGCTACACAAGCCGCCAAGATGCTCGCTGCTGAGCTTGCCGTCGCCTATGCTGAGGCTGTGAGGGTCCAGCGCCTGCACGAACAAGCTGCCGAAGAACGGGACTGGGCCGAGCTGGAGCTGCTCCACCAGGAAGAAGCCGCCGCACAGCGCATGCTCGCTCTCCACGAGGCTGAGATGGAGGAGGCCGCAGCAGAAGCAGAAGCCATGGGCCTGATGCAAGATGTGGAGGAGCGCCATCAGCAACAGCAGCAGCAACATGGGGATGAGGAAGAGGAGGAGACTGAAGCTTCTCGTCGCAACAATGAAGCTTTTCTCGACTTCCGCTACGACGCGCGCGACGACTACAATCCCCTTTTCGGCGACGACAACGATATCCCCTTGCGCGACCACAATGTCCCCCTCGCTGGTGACGAGCCCCATGGCCCCCCTGCCCCGAGCTCCGACGATGACCCTTTCAGGAGCTCACCCGCCCGCCCTGCCGTCCGGTCTGCTCCCGGCGCCGTCCGATCCCGGCCCGAATCCGACTCAGAGTCCGATGCGCCCCCCCGCCAACGCCGCCGCACCATTTCCGTCTCTTCTGACCGCCACTCAGATTCCGACTCCGACTCCGACTCCGAAGGGGCCCCACAACCCCCGCCCGCACGCCGTGTTCGCCGCCCTAGGGCACCCCCTGCGAACCAGGAAGTGGAGCTGAACAGAATTGCCCAGCGCGTATACGACACCACCATGTCCCAGCTTAGGCAAGGCACCTTCACATCCCGCATGCGGCTGGCCGATCGTCAGGACATCGCATGGCACGCACGAGCTGCTGTTCTCGACACCGCTGTCGCCCAAGAGGAGGGCATTGCCGAGCCCAACAACGAACCTCGCGCCGGCCGGGCCTTTGAGGACGAGTTGAGCTCAGAGTACGATGAGGAGTTGGTGCCAACGCCGCCGGTGCGTCAGGCTGGAACCATGTTCACCAGCTTAGTCTTCGATTCAGACGACGAGTAAGGGTGTTTTGTGTTCTGTTTGCTTGTGTTCACTGGCGCCATTGAGGCCGTTTATCGTTTTCGTTTTGTGGTTCGTCTTTGCTTTCGGGCTCGTTTGAGATTCGCTGTTGTTGCGGTGGTGCTTTGCTGTCGGTTCGTGTGTTGTCTGTTTGGTCGCTCTTGTTTTTATTGCTTTTCAAATGGGAGTCTTGAGCTTTCCTCCTCGTCACTCTGGCGCTGCGCTGCATTTTACTCGTTATCCGCATTGACTTTCCCGTTATCCGCGTGCTGATGTGCTCATAACTCCTGATAATGTAAGTGAGGCTTGAAAATAAGGTGGTGTTACAGTATCAGCAGCGCTTCCTGACTTATCCAAAAGTGCTACCTCACTCACTGACTTGAAGCAGAATGCTAGACGAAAGGATATCATAAACTTCTCGCAGACCTTAAAACAATCCCATGTCAAGTTAAATAACGCAGTCATAGTGGACAGAATGCGTGATAAAATGGGTCAGAACAACAAGAAGTCATTTAAACACTTACCCAAATGATTCACGTCATACTG
This sequence comes from Colletotrichum sp. SAR 10_99, assembly GCA_028654355.1. Classification (NCBI taxonomy): domain Eukaryota; kingdom Fungi; phylum Ascomycota; class Sordariomycetes; order Glomerellales; family Glomerellaceae; genus Colletotrichum; species Colletotrichum sp. SAR 10_99. The sequence goes on from JAQIUT010000066.1 coordinate 151,049, forward strand.
GGAAAGTATTCTGTCGCACCCTCAAGCCCCAAAAGAACCGACCAGAGGCCAAAGAATCCATTTTCTCGACACTCAATCGGCTGCCAGTATGTCCTGACCTCATTCAAGGGAGAAATTGAAAGAACGCAGGATCTATCACGGTGCGTATCATGAAGCTGGCAGTTCAAACGTCTCCAATTAGCTCGCAAAAAGTCCTCATGTATTCTTTCCCCAAGCAATCGATCCTGACACTAAATGCGTTTCGGTAAAGCACATTCATCTTCCGAGCTTTTGACCTGGTGTGCCCCAATGAACCTGTTAATATGACGGGTGGCGGCGGTCTCACTTCTTAGGTATATGACAGCTAGCTATGTCGTTGTTTTGGAGACGCGGAGATATGTTGAGATTTGCGGCTAACTTGCATTTGACGCCAAATCGGCAATCTCAATCACAGCAATGATGTTTACATCTTTACGCCTACTTGTTCTGATAGCGGTGGCAGGTTTTTTCTCTTTGATAGCCCTGCACCTTCTCAAAGGTCTTCATCGCAGTTTTTGACTCGTCCCGGAGCGGATCTGTCCAATCTGGTATCTTGCACAATGATTAAGAATGATTCTTCTCCCTCAATACCCAGAGAGGAGCAAGCCTCTTTGTTTCTTTCATGAGGCTGGAGATTAAACATCTTCTCGTTGTATGTAGTACTGCTTGAAACTCAACATAGTAGATCTTAAGGGTGGTGTGATGTTTCTAGGGTGGATCGTTGGGTGATAAAGATGTATGAATAAGTGCTCGGAGAATGCTGATGGGTTTCTCCGAGGAAAGCTTGGAAAAAGGCAAGGGATACTGTCTTGAAGCACAGCGCATGAGTTTGAGCTGGCGTCTTTGACGGTATCCGTGCATTGACAAATCAGCTACTTTAAAGTCAGCTACAGTCATCACTCAAGTACAAAGGCCCGCAAAGACTGCGGGATTTCTGTAATCGACTCATGTTTATCATGGGGCTAGTGAATCTGTTCGATGCGGTCACGGAGGGGGGAGTTTATGCCAGGCAAAGCGCCGCGCTACTCGAAAGACTAGCTGGTGACGACGAGCGAATTCTGGAAGGGACTATGACATGTTTTCGGGCTTGTGGCTCGTAGACAAATGCAAGATCATGAAGCACATTTAAAGAGACATCGGACATCGGTCAAAGGTCGCTGACTTTGCGTTCCAGCCTCCTGAGTGATTGTGAGGATGATCGAAGTAAATGGCGACATTGATCGCGAAGGCCAGGTTCGACGCATCTTACAAATCTCACACTTCGGTAACCTATCCCAATCATGTTCAATAGTGCACTTTGCGGTCCTTCATGAAGCAGAGCCATGTCTTCTCTGAAGTCACTCCTCCGGCTCGCAGTGACCGGGATTGGTGCACCGCCCGCATCCCGAGTGGTCATTCTGGGGCCGGATAAATGGGTCCAGGCGCCGTCATTTCGGTGGTTGGCTGGACGTAATTATGCAGATACTGCGGCAAGACATGTCGGCCGCTGGTATGAGTGGCCAAATGGGCGGAGAATGCCAACGGAAACAACAATCACATGGTAACCCCGCAAAGCTCCAAGGGTATACCCCTTGCTCAATCACATCCTTCATTTTACATGTGCAGGGGTCTTAGGAGGCGACCCAACAGGCCAGTGATTCTCAATGCTCAAGCGGCCAAGGTGAGCGCCCAAACTCAGTCAGACTTAAGATAAAAAAGGCGAAATCTGGAATCTGACCGTTGTGAGCATCTACACATGAATTCCTTCGCGCAAAATGGGCCAGAAAAGACATACACAGAAGAAAGAGGCCCAGTATGTACACAACGACGAGCCGGGAGTGGGCCCTGAACCAACAATAAGAACCCCACCTCTGAGGTCATCATGAGGACCAACAACACAACGGAACCGTCTTCCAACAAGGCTTTTTGTCAGCAAAGAACAGGGGTCCTGCCTCTTTGAGAAGGCAAACATGGCAAGCAAACATTGCGCTCCCTGAAAGATCTCTGACGCCCCCGAGACGACTCCAACTCTGAAAATACAAGACGGACGACTCCAACGAGCCGGTCACAATGTCCACAAGGCATTGCAACCTCGATACAGCGCTCCCTACCTGTCCCGTGCATTTCAAGAGTGAAAGAAGGTTTTACGAAATCTCTTTCGCTCAGAGGCAGGCTCCGACCGCCACTTCATCCTTTGACTTGGGCTGACGCGTAAGTATTCCAGATGCCGACCACCGAGCCCCTTACCCAAACGATCATGACCCCCTCCACCGTGATCTCGGAGGTCGAATTGCTTTGCAAGAAATGCAACCAAGTACTCACAGCTTGGCAAAACACGCAAGACGCCGAAGTCGACAACAATATCGACTGCATTCATGCATCTAGCGATACGGGCTTCGTGCCGGGCGACGCGCAGAAGGGCGCAGAGAGCGACGCTGCGTCCGATCACGTCCCCGTCGACTGGAAAACGAAGCTGGCGCCACGCGACAACTACGAGGACGGCCCGTGGAGTCCAACAACGGAGCTTCACTACCGGCGCGCCTCAGATATACACAAAATCCGAAAAGCGGAGGCACGCGCACGTAGAAGGCATGGCGAGCCCCAGGCAGACGACAGACTCCATGTACGGAGGCCGGCACGCATTTCGCAAGGGGCAAGGAGGCGAATGCGTCGTAAGAAGGAAGAAGCGCTGATTTCTAAATCCCAGGCTGAGCGTTCCGGCAGTTGCGAATGGAATGCCGTGGTTTCGCACTCTTGCACTGACGTGGTGATGGACATTATGGTTGGGCATGACGGTTGAATTTGGCTAGCTAGCCAGCGCTTTATCCTGGAAGCATTGAATGCAGCGAATATATTCGCATTCACCTAGGGCTTTTGTGTAGTATTTCATTAGATACTTGGGGCTGGATGGATATTGATCTTGGACTCCTTGCTTGTAGTGTCTTCAACGCATCTATCGCAGCCTGCGACGCTATCCTCCATACTTTCATTGAAGATTGTGCTAATTGCCTTCATATTTCTATGTCCCTAGTGGGAGGTCTCACAGCGAGACAAGTGTCCAAGACCATCGTGGTCATCCACGCTCGTAGAGAAGGTCGGGGTGAAGCGATAGTTTCAGCTGTGTCGCCTCACAGGGGTGACTCAATATCAGTGTTAAGGCCCTGAAAAGTGCGACCAGGCCCCTATTGACTGATCTCTGCTGGCATTCTCGGATGACAGTTGGCTGCATACTCTTGAAATCAATAACGTCAAAAGCAGCTATTGCGCACATTGGATGAAAGAGCCATGATACTGATGAACGAAATATATGCATTAATGGTTACTTCACTGAGCTTTCAATGATTCATCAGTAGTCTTTGCATCTGCAGCGGGTTTGTCGAGTCATCTGCTGTCCAAAGTAACATTTTCGAAGGCAGCTTGAGGCAGAGAGGTCGGCGAAAGAAGGCATTTGGCTGCATGGCTAGGACTAAAAACATCTCTTGATTAAGAGAGTTACGTTCCTATTCAGCAGACATACAGAGAGAACCGTCAGAGTTTCTGCACGATACCTATAGCAACATGTTACATCTACTCAAGTTCTCCTAGTGATGTTATATGGAATGCTGGTGGTAAACACTGGCAAATCAATCTCTGTAACCCTAACTCTAGTGAAATCTCTAGAGGATATATCTAATTTTATATTAGAGGTATAGTTAAAAGGAATTTACAGTATTCTAAATATAGATAGGTTATTTAACTAGGATCTTATTATCTTAAATTTGTTATTAGGGAAAAGGGTCCTGAGTTGGATTACAACAAACAAAGACATAGAAGCACAGCATATCAAGGAAGTACGCACCACTCATCGACCAAACATCCTGCGCCGAGACTTTGTGTCTCTATGAGCGCGGACACATTGATAGTCTATTCAAACGTATGCTCGGCACAGCATTCGGCTTGAAAGCGACATAAAAGCCCCAGAAGATTGGAGCTAACTAGAAAGCAAAAAGAAAACATCAACCAGACAAAGCAGTCTAAACAAAGCTAAAGCCCACCACATCAAAACCATTACCTAGTCAAAACAAATCACACAGCCTCCTCCTTGCTCAACCTCGTTAACAATTCAACGTACCTCGCGAGCAGCACTGCTGCATCACTATCTGCGTACAGACTGCTTTGCAACTTAACGGTAACAAGAGGATCCTTGGTCGGATCGTCACTCATCTCCAACACAACGTCGTACGGCGTGCGCTCCCGGCTCGCCAACACCTCGATGATACTCGCACCCCCAACAGCGCCGGACTCCGCAGCCCCCTGGCGATAGTCGAAAACCGCCTGAAACAGCGGGGCGTGCGTCATTTCCCGCGGCGAGACCTTATCAAGACCCAGACGGAGAGAGATCAGCTCGTGTGGCACGATGGAGTGTGACATGGCCTGCCGCACAGACTCCTTGACGGATTTAATGATGGCTGTTAAGGTATCGGAGGAGGTGAGTCGCAAGGGCAGCAAATTTGCAAAATACCCCATGGTGGACAGGTCAGCCACAGACGAGCGGTTCGTGTCTGCCAAGCCAATGGACACTTGCTTCTGCTTGGATAAATCAGAAAGAAGCGCGGCGTACACAGCAAGGTAGAACGTCATGGGCGTCGTGCCGAGTTTCTTGGTGCGCTCTTTGATTCTGAACGCAAGCACGGCAGACAAGCGGGACATGGCCGTATGCTGATCCCAGCTGACGGGTCCACGCACGCTCTTCGCGCCGGGGAGGGGAAGCAGGGGAAGTGGTGCGGGGAGAGGTGTGTAGAGATTCGTCCAGTACGTGATGGACGCGTCCATACCCCCCGAGGAGAGAAGCATGCGTTGTTTGACCGCGAAGTCGGTGTACTGTGATGCAGGGGGAAGGTTGGTGCCGGAGTAGAGCTGAGAAAGCTCGGCGACGAGATTTTCGGTCGTGGAGCCGTCGCCGGCCAGGCGGTGGTAGGCGAGCACGAGGAGGTGGGATGTGGGCGACCAGGTGAAGATGGCGATTTTGAAGGTTTCGCCGCTCTCCAAGTCGTAGGGCTCCTTCTGCAGCTTGGCCAGCTCGGCTTCCGCTTCGGCGCGGGATGCTACGGAGACGGCGCGCAGGCCCCAGGTTGGGGTGGAGAGGACGTGCAGCATCGGTGTGGGGGAGGATTCCGAGGGACGGAAGGCCGTGCGGAAGGTTTCGTGGCGTGTAATGGCTGCCGTCACGGCCTGTGAAAGCTTGTCGATGCTGAGACTGCCATCCATAATCACTCCGATGGTGTTGTGGGAGATTGTGACGTCGGAAAGGGAAGCCTGCCGCGTGTAGGAGTACTCCTGGATCAGCGACATGGGGGCTTTTCGTATCACGCCCAGAACGGACATTGTAGCCTCGTCGGGGGTGGACAGCGGGGTTGAGGCGCCGTCGAAGGATGCCTGGGTGGAAGTGTCGGTGGAAGAGTGTGCTGCAGGGTCTCGGGCATCGACGACCAGGGGAATGGAGGTGGGGGGGAGGCGTGAGGCGCCTTCTGCTGCTAGGTCGTCGATTGACGCTCCCGAGAGGACACGCAGAATTGGGATGTCGACTAGGAGTTGTTTAGAAAACCTGAGGGTGTGAGACTTGTTAGTAGACTGTGTTATTGGTGGGGAATTGATGGGGGTGTTGCGTACCATGAGGCGACGGTGATGGCCCCGAGCGAATCGATGCCCTGGTCCAGGAGGGGAGCAACCGCGTTGACGCTCTCTTCCGGCGGGATGTGAAGCACGCCACGCATCTTATCGGAGAGGCTCTCTGTTGTATCATTGCACAGTCAGCTCCAACCCACCATGCCAAACCGTCAAAGGCAACTTACCACTAATAGCCGCCCTGACCTCCTCCATCGTCGTCGCCGTTGCCAACATCTCCTTCACACTCACCTTGCTCCCGCCCGCATCAGCGACATCGCCCCTATTCTCCGGCGTCTTCAGATTCCCGAATCGTGGATCATGATAGAATTTGATAGTCTCCTTGTGCCGCGATTCCAGCGCGGGAATACCGCTGCCAATCTCCGTCTCCGACATGTCGATGGCCTTCTTGGCGCGGACGCCGTTGACGCCATCAACCCGACGGCCGGATACCACTGCCTCGGCGAACAGGGTCAGGAATTCGGCTTCACCGAGGGTATCGACATCGGACTTTTCTTGAAATTCGGCTTCACGGCTGTTCCGGGTGAGGTAGCCGATGCCCATCACGGCGCCGATATGGATTGTAGAGGCCTAAATTTGTCAGCTTGTCAGCCTCCACATATACCAAACATTGTCTCCAAGAAAGAAAAGCAGAAAAAGAAAAAGAAACAAAACCACTTACAGCAAGACCCTTGCTCCGCCTATTCTGCCCTAGCGCCTGTAGATACGCGTTGGCAGCGGTGTAATTCGTCTGGCCCGGGTTACCACCAAACAATGCGGCACTTGAAAACATGACGAAGAAATCAAGCGGGTTCTTTTCCGGGTCGCAGAATCGGTCGTGGAAGATCTTGGCACCGGGGACTTTAGACTTGAGGACGATATTCATCGTCTCCAGGTCCATGTTGTCCAGCAGCGCGTCCTTGAGCACTAGCGGGCCGTACGCTACACCACCCACGGGTGGCAGCTTGTGTACGTCGCAAAGAGCAGCGAAGCCGGCGTCGACGGATTCTGCGTTGGATGCGTCCCTATTTTGTTTTGCTTTTGTCAGATGATGATCATTCTCAAACATGATGCCGAGGAGACTTACATGGCGAGCACGGTAATCTTCCCGCCCAACCTCTCCATATCCTCAAGCCACCCAGCCTCCGGCGTCTCGGGATTCCGGCTAGAGAGCACAACATGCCGCCCGCCATGCTTGATGATCCACGCCGCGATTGAACGTCCCATGGACTGCGAAAGCCCCACGAGGAGGTACGTCTTGTCTTTGACGAAGAGGATGCCGGAATCCACGGGACTGACGCGTGCGTCGACCATGGCCTCGGCCTGCCAGTCAATTATCGCGTCTAAGGCATCGTGGGCGTCGGCGGGCTTGGTAACGGGGCAAGAGGCGATGTTGTCTACGCCCAAAGGTGGGGTGGATATGGACTCGGCGACGAGTCGCAGCTGGCTCGATTCCAGGGTGTCTGAGTAAGCGATAGAGGTTGCTTCGGCGCGGCAGATGTAGCTTAAATCCCGAACAATGCAACCAGACATACGCGCGAGTCGTGGGCCGAGAGACGTGGCGTGCTTGTCGGAGGAAAGGTCGTACTGAGTCGCAATACCACTCGGTATCTTCTGCTTCAGTGCCTTTTCTGTGCTGCGAGGATGGAGTACGATGCTCTGGGAAACCGAGGCATCCGGGGTAGCAAAGTACACACGCACCTTTCTTGCCTGTGCGGCTTGCTCAATCGCATGCACGCAGAACCTTGGCGGGGCATACACCAGTGCCGACGAGCCCGGCGGCGTATCGACCACAACCTGCGCGATCAGGTTTGCAACGGTAGACAACAGTGTGTTTACGGAGGTATCTTTCACAGGGAAGATGTGCTTGACCGGCACGATGACAACAGACGCGTTCGTCTCCGTCAACGCCAGCACAGCGCCACTGTCCGTCGTGCCGGTGACGATGTAGAAGTACCCTAGATGGTACACACGAATAGCCTTGACAGTGGCGTGGTGCACGCAGATCGTTTGGCTGGCTGCGTCGGGTGCTGTACCCAGGGGCTGGGAGGTCTGCGTCGTGACCAGGACTGGCGGTGGCGTGCTCTGCAGCACCACGGGGACAGTGCTTACGTCGACCTTGTCAAAGATTGGGCGGCGCACAGAGTTGAGCCGGTTATTCCGTGCCGTGTCCTGCTTGATGCGCGGCACGTGCGGCCGGCCGTTCACGACGCAGATCTCCGGCTCAAGCGTCCAGACCGTGTTCTCTGGCGTACCCTCCTCCAGGCGCAGGATCTGCTCGACCAGGAATCTGGCGTTGAGGTCCTCGAGCCGGTCGACGTCGAGACACTGAAACGCAACATCCGGGTTCTCCAACCTCGCAGACCTTAACATGCCGATCCCCATCGCCTGGCGCGGGTTCGAAACCCAGGCATCCTCCGTCAGCCAGAGTACCCCGCCCGCATTCGACCGGAATAATAACTTCTGAACGGCAGCGAGCTTCTCCTCGGTGAACTCCTCAAACACAGGGCTGTCAATCTCCGAGAGGACCACGTACGTCGCCTTGGGCTGGACCTCTGTGGCCATCAACTCAACCAAGCTGGGCACGACGAGCGGGTTGCGGCTGGGTAGGAGCTCGCGGATTTCCTCCAGGATGGGTGTAGATGACACGCCGCCACCCACTATGACGAGTTGTGGGTGCTGCGGCTTGGACAGGGCGGAGAGGGGCTCGTCGAGGCGAAGCTGCTCGGGGGTGATGGCATGCGTGCTGAGAAGGGTGTTGGGGAAGAGGTGGCTCTCGCGGTCAGTGGTGACGCTGTCAATGCCTGAGAAGCCTGTCTTCTTGAAAATAGCATCCCACTCCTCGCGGGTAGCAAATGGATCCAGCGTGCGGCCCTCGTCAATACCGGCCCACCAGTCCGCGAACAAACCAAACAGGTATCCAACACGCATATGATCCTTGTTTGTAGCTTCACAAATGACCACGTGGCCACCAGGCTTCAGGAGCGTGCGGGCGTTAGCCATGGTCTCGGTCAGGTTGGGCGTGGCGTGCAGCACGGAGCTCGCGATGATCATGTCATACGCGTGGGTCTTGAAGCCCTGCCCCGCGGGCGGTTGTGTGATGTCTAGCTTGCGGAACTCCATGCGCTCGAGGAACGGAACAAATTTCTCCTTTGCCTTTTCGAAGAACGCGGCCGAGATGTCCGTGAAAGTATAGCTGTTGAAGCCAAGCTCAGGGATCGCGAGGATGGAGGCTGTTGCGGAGCCGGTACCGCCGCCTTGGTGGTGTCAGTTCTGTGCATAATAGAAAGCGGGGAGGAAGGAGACGTACCGATTTCCAAGATGTCCATGTTCTGGTACCGGTGCGCAATCTGCCCGATCAAATACTGCCCGTACTCCCACGTCGGGCCGCTGGTCAGATAGCTCGTGTAGAATTCTGTCAAAAGCCCGTTCTCGTTCATCCAGATGAACGGGTTCTTGTTCGCACGGATTGTTGACAGGCTGTTGTCGCTGACCAGCTTGGCCAGTCTTAGGTGAGGGTGGTACCAGTTCCTGTCATCCGCATGTTAGTAGGCCGTATATTTGTGTGTTTGTGTTGTTGTTGTTGTTGTTGTTGTTGTTGTGCATAACTTACTCCTGCAGCAGCCTATCGATGCTTTGCTCCGAATCCTCCTCCCACTCAGGCTTGTAGAACAAATGCTTTCCATCCCTGGCAAGCTTGAGAACATGCTCATGCCAGTAGATATAGCGCTGATTGCCCACACTCGCATTCTTTCTATCTTCATCCGTCAGTTCCGCCAAAAACTTGCGGACAAAGTAGTACACCGCGCGCTCGATGACCGGAATGACCTCCTTATCTTGCTCCGTGGCCCACAACCTTTCAATATCAAGGATCTTGTCGGGATTCAGCGGACCCCACACAGTTTTGGTAAACGGTCTGTGGTCTTCGGATGCAGACGGCGGCGTTAGCGGTTTGAGATGCATTTCTTCAACGCTGTACAACACCGCATTCGTCTCCTTGTCGAACACCTCGATGTCACCGGAGAGGTAGTTACCACCATCGTACGTGTTGGCCGCGTTGTACCGCACCCCCTCAAGCGAGTCCAGCGTGCTCGCGCACACACCGGGCACCAGCGCGATCCGCCCCACCCGCGTCGGGACGTACAGCGACCGCAGCCGCTTGTCGCCGGGGGAGGAGTACGCGCCCATGACAGTCTGGAAGGCCAGGTCGAGATTAGCAGGGTGCAGGACAACGGTGTTGGAGCCATCGACCAGCCGCGGGTGTGCCATGTGGCCAGAGGCCCGTGATGTGCTCCGCGACATACTGTACACGCAGCGGTAGTTGTTGCTGTAGTCATAGCCAATGCTGTCAAGCTCCTTGTAGAACAGCTTGATGTCGACCGGGTTGGCGTGCGGCGGTGCCGGGCCCGGGGCCGGGAGCGACACGGGCTCTCCGAAGGTGACGACGATCCGGCCCTGCGCAGACAGGGACAGTATCGACTCACGGGACAGGCAAGAGGCGATGCCGAACTCCAGCTCGAACTGCGAATCATCGGCGCACGTAATGCTCGCAGTGAGCGTCAGTTCCGCCATGCTATCCGCATCATCAAATGTGACCGCCTTATCAATGCTCAGATCCAGCATCTCAACCAACCCCACGCTCCTCCCCGCGGCAAGATACAACGCCGCCTCCATCGCCATGACGACGTACCCTGAGGCGGGGAACACCGCCTGGCCCTGGAGCTCATGCCCTTGCATCCACTCGTGATCTCTTGGCCGGATGAAGTTGCGCCATTGCAGGGTGGTGGCCGTACTACTGGGCAGCAGCGAGCCGAGCATGAGGTGCGGGCTCGGGCCGTGCAGGGCTGCCTTTGCCGCGCGGGACTCGGACCAGTAGACGCGCGAGTGATCCCAGGCGTAGGGCGGGAGACGCTTGGAGATGTCGGCTGGCGGGGTGGGTTGCACTGCCGCCACGAATGTGGTTCCGTTGATGGCATTCAGCGCACCGAAGCGCTCCCAGATGTACCCCAGACCCGTAGCGAACGCAGCCACGTCATCTCTGCCGCGCTGCAGACACCCGGTATACGGGATCTCGTCCGGTATGACAGTAGCCAGCGTGTTTGTCGCGGGTGCTTTGAGTGTCGGGTGCGGGCCGACCTCCACAGCAGCGTCCAGCGTGTTTTCCAACCCTGCCTGCTCCAGCGCTTGGCGGAACAGCACGGGCGAGACGAGGTTATCACGCCAGTACTGCGCCGTGACATCGGCCTTCCTCATGGTTTTGCCCTCACGCACAGAGGAGTACCACTTGGTGCCCGTGTCGGTTCCGTCGCCTACCGCACATCCGCAGTCGTTGAGGGCGGTGATGTACGGATCCGAGCAGGGGAGCATGTGGTGGGAGTGGTAGGCCTTGTCGACGCGCAGCAGACGCGCAAACTTGGACTCGTCCTGGAGAATCTCGAGCACCTCTTCCAAAGCATCCTTGTCGCCGGAGAGGGTGACGCTGTCGGGCGAGTTGCAGGCCGCGATGCACACGCGGCCTGCGAACGCTTCCAGTTCGACCAGTTCCCGGGCATCTTCGAGGGATACACCCGCCGCCAACATGGCACCCTCCTGCTCGGTGGGGGAGACAGCGTGGCACGACGTCAAACCGCGCAGGTACGAAACACGGATAGCCTGGCTGGCACTGATGAACCCCGCCGCGAACGCGCAGCCTATCTCGCCGGAGCTGTGGCCTACAATCGCTTCAAACTTGACACCAGCTGCGGACAGTAACCTGACCAGAACGATCTGGACTGCTGCGCAGAGAGGTTGAGAGTACGAAGCCAAGGGCACGTTGGACGCGTCGCCTTCCAGAAGTAGCTGTTCCTTGAGCGTCCAGTCAGGCCGGTACCGCTCGGGAAGGTTCTGCAGCGCAGCATCCAGCTCATCAATAATGGCCGCCACGAACTGGACACGGATGACCAGCTGCTTCAGCATGGCGGGCCACTGCGCGCCCTGGCCTGTAAAAATGCCGAGAATGCGGGCTGTCTCGGCGGATTTGGGTACGTACTCCAACCCCACGTCGTCTTGAACGGCGGCTTCCAGGGTCCCGCAGAGAGACTCGACGCTGCTGGCTGCGACAGCGTGGCGCAGGGGCAGGACGGAGCGCTTCTGGAGAAGCGTCCATGCGAGGTCTGTGATGTTGATGCCTGGGGTCGTCTTAATGAGGGATAGGATGCCCTCCATGTTGGCTTTGAGGGATCGTTTCGTCCGGGCTGAGAACACCAGCGGCAGGGCGTTGGTTCTGGTGCTGCTGTCGGTGGGAGTTGAGGGTGTGATGGGAATGTACTCCTCGACGATGGCGTGAGCGTTTGTGCCCCCGAAGCCTGTCATCTGTTAGCCTCATCATACCATGAAAGCAGGAAAACAAGAAAAGCGTACCAAAAGAGTTGACACTGGCCCTCCTCGGCTGCCCTTCTGCAACGGCTGGCCACGGCGTCGCCTCCTTGGGCACACGCAGATGCTCGCAGAACGGCTCGACGCGCGGGCTGAGCTTCTCGAGCAGCATGTTCGGTGGCACTATACCCTTTTGCACAGCCAAACTGCACTTGAGCAGGCCTGCAATACCAGCAGTGCCCTCTGTGTGGCCGACGACCGTCTTGATAGACCCCACATACAGGTCCTGCATGTCCTCCGTCGTGTTGGAGAAAAAGGCCTTCGATATGGCCTCGGCTTCCTGAGGATCGCCTGCCGGTGTCCCGGTTCCTGTTTCTCAGTCAGTATGTTACATGCTGAGCGGACGCAAAAGGAGCAGGGCTTCACACCATGCGCCTCGAAGAACTGCGGCCGTCCCTCAGGCTTGCTCAGATCCAGCCCGGCCCGGGCGTACGTAGCGCGGATCAGCGCCGCCTGCGCCACGTTGCTCGGCATTGTGATGCCCGCAGTCCTGCCGTCCTGGCCAACGCCCGTCTCGCGGATCAGACACTCGATTGTGTCGCCGTCGGCAAGGGCCTGGGAGAGGGTTTTGAGGACGACGCATGCTACGCCCTCCTGTGAGGATCACCATGTGTCAGTAAGTTGTTTTTCCTTTGCAACGAAAGAAGCAGCCACTCACTCCCCTTGCATATCCGTCCGCTGCAGCATCCCACATGCGTGACCGCCCCGTCGGCGAGAGCATAGACATCTTGCTCTCCGTAATGAAGTTTACTGCAGCCGGTCAGTCGTTGGTCACGGTTGAAGGGGTATGGGACTTACAAGGTGACAGCATCAAATTCGCACCCGCCGCAACAGCGACCTTGCTTGTACCGCTGCGCAGCTGCTGCACGGCATGATGTACTGCAACAAGCGACGAGCTGCACGCCGTATCAATCGTCATCTGCGTCCGTCAGCACCTACACACCAACTCATCCCTCGCGCCCTCCCAACCGGCAGAAACTTACACTCGGCCCATGCCAATCATAGAAATAGCTCAAGCGATTACTCGCGATGCTCGTGGCCGCTCCCGTCGCCAAATACGTCGGAATCGCGTCCAAATCCCCAACCTTGGTCAGCTCGAAATCATGGGTCATGATCCCGACATAGACCGCCGTGTCGGACCCCTTCAGTCCCACAAGCGTTTGCCCGGCAGCACATAGCGCGTCATATGTAGCCTCCAGCAGCTGGCGCTGCTGCGGGTCCATGCTGTCAGCCTCGCTGGCCTGGACATTAAAGAACTGCGCGTCGAACGTCTTGATGTCCGGGAGAAAATAGCCGTGCCGCGCGTTGGTGCGCCCATTGTGACTGCCGTCGGGGTGATGGAAGGCGTCTATGTTGAAGCGGTCTTTAGGGACTTGGGATTGAACATCATGGGGTTTGGCGAGAAAAGTCCACAGCTTGGAGGGGGTAGTCAGGTCGCCTGGGAAGCGGCAGGCGCTGCCGATCACAGCGATGGGTTCTGGTGTCATGGTGATATGAGGTAGAGTGCTAGTGGGAAGGATAATGGTAAGCCGAGGATGATGAGGTAGTGAGAGGCGTAAAATGGTTTCTTTAAAGGCGTCCTGGAGATGTGTGAAGACAGTTTTCAACTCGGCTGCAAGCATGAACTATGCATTGCAAGTGTGCTGTTTGTATAGTGCTGGATGATAGTGAAAAGAGCTGAAAAGCAGCTGTTACTATCCGTAGAGGTATGATATATCATAAAGTATAAATATAGAAAAAGCCTAAATAACTCTAATATATATAGCTTGAGATATAGATATATGAGGATAATACTTAGAAGATACAGATGTTATTAGAGGGATAGAAATAAACTATTTTAAAAATAAAAATCTCTTTTATCTTTATAGAAATTCTAGTTACTAAAGTTATAGAAACTTTACTTTATATAGAGAAAGTTATCTTAAGAAAAGTAGCTAATACTATCTATTTATTAAATAATATAGTAATAGGTTTATAATATGGTAACTTTAAATTTACTTCTAGCTTTAACTTAATAGATATAATAAATACTTACTTTAGAGCAACTATTATAATAATAAGAGCTATAGCTAAAAGTGTAAAGGTTTATTATAAGGACAACTTAGAATACTATTAAAAACACTAATCTTTAGTACTACTTCTTAGGAGTAAGATAAGTTATAATTTAATACTCCTAGATATATAATCCTTCAACTATATAAATAGAATATATTAATAAAGAGGGATAAGTTAAGTATAATAAGATTTAAGTATAGTTCTCTAAAGTAGCAAATATATTACTTATAAAACTACCTTAATTAAACCTTAATTACTTGCTTATATTATATTAAAAGAGTCAGATAGTTATAATACTTTAGGGATATCGCAATGTTTTAAAACTTATATGAGAGAAATTTGAATAAATTATACGCTACTTATATTCTAGGGTGGGTGGGGTTGTTGTTATAATATTGCAGTACTACGCTAAAGTAAATGCTGTGCATTATATCGTTCAAATGCGAAAGAGCAGCCACTGAGGAAGTATTTGAGAGTTTCCATAGGTTGTCAGTCCCTACAATACCAGCCTGGGAAGTTTGACTTATCCATAACTCCATAGTAGGGTTGTCAGACATATCGAAGCTCGCACTGTCGATGACACCCATTGTATATATGCTACCACTAACCAAGTGTTTCTAAAGTCTAAGTTATTCACGCATCGCAACATCCACTTGGAGCTCTCACCTCAGGGTTGGTTACTTTGGGTTAAGGTTCTTGCCTGCGCCTTGCCGCCCGCTCTGGAGACCATGAACTGGAACCTCACCGCCAGACTGGGTAGCATGTTTCTCTACAACCGACAGAGACATGCTAAGAGCGATGCTGGGGTTGGTGATCCACAGTCTTTTCTCGCGGGCAGTAAATAAGAAGAAAAAAGTACACCTCGGCAATAGCAGATTGGGTCATTACTCGGTGCTGTCTCGACCCACAACGCCAAGCGGGTTCGGAAATTCGTGGTTTGTTTTCCCGAGCATTTCCCCAAGCCACATTTGCACACCCACCTACGGTGTCCCCCACCCAGTAGATGGGCGTGCAGTGAACAGAAATCGGGCGTCTGGAATGGTAGCTACTTTTGTGGGTCTAGACGGCTTGTGGGCATGTCGGGATTTTCAACCGTAGAATAGTCACTTATCCGATATTCCTCCACGAGGCCTGGTAATGCAGTTAACAAAACTACTCACCGTCACCTCTACACCTGGCCCTTCTAAAGCAAATGGAATGCTGTTTGCGGCTGCTCTAAAGGCTCCAAACACAGCAAGACAACAAGACAACAAGACAACAAGACAGCAAGACAGCAAGACAGCCCGATATGGCAGAATCCAAAGTAACTTGGGCCTCCCTCCCGCGAAAAGACCAGCTGGTCATTCTCTTTCTCGTCCGTTTCTGCGAGCCCATTGTCAAAGTCTCCATATCCTCCTATGTCTACTTCCAGCTGCAATCTCTGGACCGGTCACTCAACAGCGCCGCCGTCGTGCAGCAGACCACGCTGCTGCAGGCCGCCTACACCATTGCGCAGTGTCTCGCGAGCATGTTTCTGGGGAGCATCGCGGACTCGTCCTGGGGCGGGAGGAAAGGTGTTGTTGTGATAAGTCTGTTGGGGTCTTGTATGTCATTTTTGATATAGTGACGCGGTATATGTGCGTAGAGGTGGCGCTGACACTAGATAATAGTTGTCGCTTGCTCGCTGTTCGGCTTCGTCGCCAATTTCAAACAGGCCCTCGTACTGCGCTTTGTCGAGGGTCTGACTAATGGTACTGTTGCCATGGTGCGGACTATGACGGCAGAGGTTGTACAAGAAAAAAAGTACGTCTGTCTTTGGTGTTATTTCTGCGGCCACTTCTCGGCTGACAACATCAGATACCAGGCACGAGCCTTCGTCCTCCTCAACATCAGCACCAGCTTCGCCATCATCCTCAGCGCCCTCGTCGCAGCCGGCACGGTCGAGCTGACGCCCAAAGCCCACGGCAGCGGTTTGCTGGCTCGGTATCCGTACGCACTGCCCGCCCTTCTTAACGCCAGCTTTTTACTAGTCGTGTTAGTGACAGCTGTTTTGTTCCTTGAAGAGGTATGCGCTCCCCCGTCACCCCCACCCGGACAGAATCCAACCATGATCCAGACCTCCAAGCTCGTCCGGCACAGATACGATCCCGGCATCGCCTTGTCACGCTACATCATCCGTCGACTTCAGTTCCTCCGCAGCTGCATCAGCCAACAAGCGTTGTACGATCCCGTCGATGCATCCGAGGAAATGGCCTTCCTCGACGAGCCGGAGTTGCCGTCTCCACTGCCAAAACTTGGACCTGTCGCTAGGCTCCCCACCACCCGTATGTTCACCAAAAACATGGTGCTGGTCCTCCTCGCGGCCTTCATTTACGAAGCGCACCTCGGGACCGCGAGCGTCGCCTTCCCGAACGTCCTTGTGACGCCCGTCTCCAGCACGGAGGAGGAGACGCAGCGAGTGCTCCCCTTTTTCTTTGGTGGAGGGGCTGGCTTCACGCCATTGCCTTTGGCTGCGTACTCGGTTATGTACGGTGCGTGCAACCC